>JARYGA010010419.1:0-21697 GCA_030545235.1 Helianthus tuberosus | reverse complement strand
CAATGGTGATATATATGTGGATTAGACACTGAAAAAAAACACTCAACAAATGGCTACAATTTAAGGACTGTGTTTAGTGACGGCATCAGATTCCTAATTGATGGAGAAAGGTCTGGTGGCAAGAAAAGCTGCTTCTAGGAGGGTGTCAAGTATTTTCGCTAGACGATTCCATTCTTGGGTGGTTGGTTTGGCCCTTGTTCCTGTAACTCGAATCCTATCCCGGTATATCCCATTTTAATTTTACAGCATTGTGAACCTTACGCCTTTTTTACTCTCTGATCGAGGTTCTCGGCATTGAAAAATCTTCGTAAACTAAATCACACATGTATATGTTGATATTTAAGAGATATACAGTCACGAAAATCCAGGGCAATGGTGATATATATGTGGATTAGACACTAAAAAAAACACTCAACAAATGGCTACAATTTAAGGAATGTGTTTAGTGACAGCATCATATTCCTAAGTAATAGAGAAAGGTCTGGTGGCAAGAAAAGCTGCTTCTAGGAGGTTGTCAAATATTTTCGCTCGACGATTCCATTCTTGGGTGTTTGGTTTGGCCCTTGTTCCTGTAACTCGAATCCTAGCCCGGTATATCCCATTTTAATCTTAAACCATTGTGAACCTTACACCTTTTTTACTCTCTAATCGAGGTTCTCGGCATTGAAAAATGTTCGTAAACTAAATCACACGTGTATATGTTGATATTTAAGAGATTTACAGTCAAGAAAATCAAGGGCAATGGTGATATATATGCGGATTAGACACAAAAAAAACACTCAACAAATGGCTACAATTTAAGGAATGTGTTTAGTGATGGAATCAGATTCCTAATTGATGGAGAAAGGTCTGGTGGCAAGAAAAACTGCTTCTAGGAGGTTATCAAGTGTTTTCGCTCGACGATTCCATTCTTGGGTGGTTGGTTTGGCGCTTGTTCACGTAACTCGAATCCTAGCCCGGTATATCCCATTTTAATTTTACACCATTGTGAACCTTATGCCTTTTTTACTCTCTGATCGAGGTTCTCGGCATTGAAAAATGTTCGTAAACTAAATCACACGTGTATATGTTGATATTTAAGAGATATACATTCAAGAAAATCAAGGGCAATGGTGATATATATGTGGATTAGACACTGAAAAAAAACACTCAACAAATGGCTACAATTTAAGGACTGTGTTTAGTGACGGCATCAGATTCCTAATTGATGGAGAAAGGTCTGGTGGCAAGAAAAGCTGCTTCTAGGAGGGTGTCAAGTATTTTCGCTCGACGATTCCATTCTTGGGTGGTTGGTTTGGCCCTTGTTCATGTAACTCGAATCCTAGCCCGGTATATCCCATTTTAATGTTAAACCATTGTGAAACTTACGCCTTTTTTACTCTATGATCGAGTTTCTCGGCATTGAAAAATCTTCGTAAACTAAATCACACGTGTATAGGTTGATATTTAAGAGATCTAAAGTCAAGAAAATCAAGGGCAATGGTGATATATGCGGATTAGACACCAAAAAAACACTTAACAAATGGCTACAATTTAAGGAATGTGTTTAGTGATGGCATCAGATTCCTAATTGATGGAGAAAGGTCTGGTGGCAAGAAAAGCTGCTTCTAGGAGGTTGTCAAGTGTTTTCGTTCGATGTTCCATTCTTGGGTGGTTGGTTTGGCCCTTGTTCCTGTAACTCGAATCCTAGCCCGGTATATCCCAATTTAATCTTACACCATAGTGAACCTTAAGTCTTTTTTACTCTCTGATCGACGTTCTCGGCATTGAAAAATCTTCGTAAACTAAATCACACGTGTATATGTTGACATTTAAGAGATATACAGTCAAGAAAATCAAGGGCAATGGTGATATATATGCGGATTAGACACCAAAAAAAAACACTTAACAAATGGCTACAATTTAAGGAAAGTGTTTAGTGACGGCATCAGATCCCTAATTGATGGAGAAAGGTTTGGTGGCAAGAAAAGCTGCTTCTAGGAGTTTGTCAAGTGTTTTCGCTCGACGATTCCATTCTTGGGTGGTTGGTTTGGCCCTTGTTCCTGTAACTCGAATCCTAGCCCTGTATATCCCATTTTAATCTTTCACCATTGTGAAGCTTACGCCTTTTTTACTCTCTGGTTGAGGTTCTCGGCATTGAAATATCTTCGTAAACTAAATCACACGTGTATATGTTGATATATAAGAGATATACAGTCAATAAAATCAAGGGCAATGGTGATATATATGCGGATTAGACACAAAAAAAACACTCAACAAATGGCTACAATTTAAGGAATGTGTTTAGTGACGGCATCAGATTCCTAATTGATGGAGAAAGGTCTGGTGGCAAGAAAAGCTGCTTCTAGGAGGTTGTCAAGTGTTTTCGCTCGACGATTCCATTCTTGGGTGGTTGGTTTGGCGCTTGTTCCTGTAACTCGAATCCTAGCCCGGTATATCCCATTTTAATCTTAAACCATTGTGAACCTTACGCCTTTTTTACTCTCTGATCGAGCTTCTCGTCGTTGAAAAATGTTCGTAAACTAAATCACACGTGTATATGTTGATATTTAAGAGATATACAGTCAAGAAAATCAAGGGCAATGGTGATATATATGTGGATTAGACACCGAAAAAAAACACTCAACAAATGGCTACAATTTAAGGAATGTGTTTAGTGACGGCGTCAGATTCCTAATTGATGGAGAAAGGTCTGGTGCCAAGAAAAGCAGCTTTTAGGAGTTTGTCAAGTGTTTTCGCTCGACGATTCCATTCTTGGGTGGTTGGTTTGGCCCTTGTTCCTGTAACTCGAATCCTAGCCTTGTATATCCCATTTTAATCTTCCACCATTGTGAACCTTACGCCTTTTTTACTCTCTGATCGAGGTTCTCGGCATTGAAATATCTTCGTAAACTAAATCACACGTGTATATGTTGATATATAAGAGATATACAGTCAATAACATCAAGGGAAGTGGTGATATATATGCGGATTAGACACAAAAAAAACACTCAACAAATGGCTACAATTTAAGGAATCTGTTTAGTGACGGCATCAGATTCCCAATTGATGGAGAAAGGTCTGGTGGCAAGAAAAGCTGCTTCTAGTAGGTTGTCAAGTGTTTTCGCTCGACGATTCCATTCTTGGGTGGTTGGTTTGGCCCTTGTTCCTGTAACGAGAATCCTAGCCCGATATACCCCATTTTAGTTTTACACCATTGTGAACCTTACGCCTTTTTTACTCTCTGATCGAGGTTCTCGGAATTGAAAAATCTTCGTAAACTAAATCACTCGTGTATATGTTGACATTTAAGAGATATACACTCAAGAAAATCAAGGGCAATGGTGATATATATGCGGATTAGACACAAAAAATAAAACACTCAACAAATGGCTACAATTTAAGGAATTTGTTTAGTGATGATATCAGATTTCTAATTGATGGAGAAAGGTCTGGTAGCAAGAAAAGTTACTTCTAGGAGGTTGTCAAGTGTTTTCGCTCGACGATTCCATTCTTGGGTGGTTGGTTTGGCCCTTGTTCCTGTAACTCGAATCCTAGCCCGGTATATCCCATTTTAATTTTACACCATTGTGAACCTTACGCCTTTTTTACTCTCTGATGGAGGTTCTCAGCATTGAAAAATCTTCGTAAACTAAATCACACGTGTATATGTTGATATTTAAGAGATATACAGTCAAGAAAATCAAGGGCAATGGTGACATATATGTGGATTAGACACCAAAAAAAAAACACTCAACAAATGGCTACAATTTAAGAAATGTGTTTAGTGACAGCATCAGATTCCTAATTGATGGACAATGGTCTGGTGGCAAGAAAAGCTGCTTCTAGGAGGTTGTCAAGTATTTTCGCTCGACGATTCCATTCTTGGGTGTTTGGTTTGGCCCTTGTTCCTGTAACTCGAATCCTAGCCCGGTATAGCCCATTTTAATGTTAAACCATTGTGAAACTTACGCCTTTTTTACTCGATGATCGAGTTTCTCGGCATTGAAAAATCTTCGTAAACTAAATCGCACGTGTATATGTTGATATTTAAGAGATATACAGTCAAGAAAATCAAGGGCAATGGTGACATATATGCAGATTAGACACCAAAAAAAAACACTCAACAAATGGCTACAATTTAAGGAATGTGTTTAGTGACGGCATCCGATTCCTAATTGATGGAGAAAGGTCTGGTGGCAAAAAAAGCTGCTTCTAAGAGGTTGTCAAGTGTTTTCGCTCGACAATTCTATTCTTGGGAGGTTGGTTTGGCCCTTGTTCCTGTAACTCGAATCCTAGCCCGGTATATCCCAATTTAATCTTACACCTTTGTGAACCTTACGCCTTATTTACTCTCTGATCGACGTTCTCGGCATTGAAAAATCTTCGTAAACTAAATCACACGTGTATATGTTGACATTTAAGAGATATACAGTCAAGAAACTCAAGGGCAATGGTGATATATATGCGGATTAGACACCAAAAAAACACTCAACACATGGCTACAATTTAAGGAATGTGTTTAGTGACGGCGTCAGATTCCTAATTGATGGAGAAAGGTCTGGTGGCAAGAAAAGTTGCTTCTAGGAGTTTGTCAAGTCTTTTCGCTCGACGATTCCATTCTTGGGTGGTTGGTTTGGCCCTTGTTCCTGTAACTCGAATCCTAGCCCGGTATATCCCATTTTAATCTTACACCATTGTGAACCTTACGCCTTTTTTACTCACTGATCGAGGTTCTCGGCATTGAAATATCTTCGTAAACTAAATCACACGTGTATATGTTGATATATAAGAGATATACAGCCAAGAAAATCAAGGGCAATGGTGATATATATGTGGATTAGACACAAAAAAAACACTCAACAAATGGCTACAATTTAAGGAATGTGTTTAGTGACGGCATCAGATTCCTAATTGATGGAGAAAGGTCTGGTGGCAAGATAAGCTGCTTCTAGGATGTTGTCAAGTGTTTTCGCTCGACGATTCCATTCTTGGGTGGTTGGTTTGGCCCTTGTTCCTGTAACTCGAATCCTAGCCCGGTATATCCCATTTTAATCTTACACCATTGTGAACCTTACGCCTTTTTTACCCTCTGATCGAGGTTCTCGGCATTGAAAAATCTTCGTAAACTAAATCACACGTGTATATGTTGATATTTAAGAGATATACAGTCAAGAAAATCAAGGGCAATGGTGATATATATGTGGATTAGACACCGAAAAAAAACACTCAACAAATGGCTTCAATTTAAGGAATGTGTTTAGTGACGGCATCAGATTCCTAATTGATGGAGAAAGGTCTGGTGGCAAGAAAAGCTGCTTCTAGGAGGTTGTCAAGTATTTTAGCTCGACAATTCCATTCTTGGGTGGTTGGTTTGGCCCTTGTTCATGTAACTCGAATCCTAGCCCGGTATATCCCATTTTAATGTTAAACCATTGTGAAACTTACACCTTTTTTACTCTATGATCGAGTTTCTCGGCATTGAAAAATCTTCGTAAACTAAATCACAAGTGTATATGTTGATATTTAAGAGATATACAGTCAAGAAAATCAAGGGCAATGGTGATATATATGCGGATTAGACACCCAAAAAAAACAGTCAACACATGGCTACAATTTAAGGAATGTGTTTAGTGACGGCGTCAGATTCCTAATTGATGGAGAAAGGTCTGGTGGCAAGAAAAGCTGCTTCTAGGAGTTTGTCAAGTGTTTTCGCTCGACGATTCCATTCTTGGGTGGTTGGTTTGGCCCTTGTTCCTGTAACTCGAATCCTAGCCCTGTATATCCCATTTTAATCTTAAACCATTGTGAACCTTACGCCTTTTTTACTCTCTGATCGAGGTTCTCGGCATTGAAATATCTTCGTAAACTAAATCACACGTGTATATGTTGATATATAAGAGATATACAGTCAATAAAATCAAGGGCAATGGTGATATATATGCGGATTAGACACAAAAAAAAACACTCAACAAATGGCTACATTTTAAGGAATGTGTTTAGTGACGGCATCAGATTCCTAATTGATGGAGAAAGGTCTGGTGGCAAGAAAAGCTGCTTGTAGGAGGTTGTCAAGTGTTTTCGTTCGACGATTCCATTCTTGGGTGGTTGGTTTGGCCCTTGTTCCTGTAACTCGAATCCTAGCCCGATATACCCCATTTTAATTTTACACCATTGTGAACCTTACGCCTTTTTTACTCTCTGATCGAGGTTCTCGGAATTGAAAAATCTTCGTAAACTAAATCACTCGTGTATATGTTGACATTTAAGAGATATACAGTCAAGAAAATCAAGGGCAATGGTGATATATATGCGGATTAGACACAAAAAAAACACTCACCAGATGGCTACAATTTAAGGAATGTGTTTAGTGACGATATCAGATTCCTAATTGATGGAGAAAGGTCTGGTAGCAAGAAAAGCTGCTTCTAGGAGGTTCTCAAGTGTTTTCGCTCGACGATTCCATTCTTGGGTGGTTGGTTTGGCCCTTGCTCCTGTAACCCGAATCCTAGCCTGGTATATCCCATTTTAATGTTACACCATTGTGAACCTTACGCCTTTTTTACTCTCTGATCGAGGTTCTCGGCATTGAAAAATCTTCGTAAACTAAATCACACGTGTATATGTTGATATTTAAGAGATATACAGTCAAGAAAATCAAGGGCAATGGTGATATATATGCGGATTAGACACCAAATAAAAAATTCACTCAACAAATGGCTACAATTTAAGGAATGTGTTTAGTGACGGCATCAGATTCCTAATTGATGGAGAAAGGTCTGGTGGTAAGAAAAGCTGCTTCTAGGAGGTTGTCAAGTGTTTTCGTTCGACGATTCCATTTTTTGGTGGTTGGTTTGGCCCTTGTTCCTGTAACTCGAATCCTAGCCCGGTATATCCCATTTTAATCTTACACCATTGTGAACCTTACGCCTTTTTTACTCTCTGATCGAGGTTCTCGGCATTGAAAAATCTTCGTAAACTAAATCACACGTGTATATGTTGATATTTAAGAGATATACAGTCAAGAAAATCAAGGGCAATGGTGATATATATGCGGATTAGACACCAAATAAAAAATTCACTCAACAAATGGCTACAATTTAAGGAATGTGTTTAGTGACGGCATCAGATTGCTAATTGATGGAGAAAGGTCTGGTGGTAAGAAAAGCTGCTTCTAGGAGGTTGTCAAGTGTTTTTGCTCGACGATTCCATTATTGGGCGGTTGGTTTGGCCCTTGTTCCTCTAACCCGAATCCTAGCCCGGTATATCCCATTTTAATTTTACACCATTGTGAACCTTACGCCTTTTTTACACTCTGATCGAGGTTCTCGGAATTGAAAAATCTTCGTAAACTAAATCACTCGTGTATATGTAGATATTTAAGAGATATACAGTCAAGAAAATCAAGGGCAATGGTGATATATATGTGGATTAGACACAAAAAAAACTCTCAAAAAATTGCTACAATTTAAGGAATGTGATTAGTGACGGCATCAGATTCCTAATTGATGGAGAAAGGTCTGGTGGCAAGAAAAGCTGCTTCTAGGAGGTTGTCAAGTGTTTTCGCTCGACGATTCCATTCTTGGGTGGTTGGATTGGCCCTTGTTCCTGTAACTCGAATCCTAGCCCGGTATATCCCATTTTAATCTTACACCATTGTGAACCTTACGCCTTTTTTACTCTCTGATCGAGGTTCTCGGCATTGAAAAATCTTCGTAAACTAAATCACACGTGTATATGTTGATATTTAAGAGATATACAGTCAAGAAAATCAAGGGCAATGGTGATATATATGTGGATTAGACACAAAAAAAACACTCAAAAAATTGCTACAATTTAAGGAATGTGATTAGTGACGGCATCAGATTCCTAATTGATGGAGAAAGGTCTGGTGGCAAGAAAAGCTGCTTCTAGGAGGTTGTCAAGTGTTTTCGCTCGACGATTCCATTCTTGGGTGGTTGGATTGGCCCTTGTTCCTGTAACTCGAATCCTAGCTCGGTATATCCCATTTTAATTTTACACCATTGTGAACCTTACGCCTTTTTTACTCTCTGATCGAGGTTCTCGGAATTGAAAAATCTTCGTAAACTAAATCACTCGTGTATATGTTGACATTTAAGAGATATACAGTCAAGAAAATCAAGGGCAATGGTGATATATATGCGGATTAGATACAAAAAAAACACTCACCAGATGGCTACAATTTAAGGAATGTGTTTAGTGACGGTATCAGATTCCTAATTGATGGAGAAAGGTCTGGTAGCAAGAAAAGCTGCTTCTAGGAGGTTCTCAAGTGTTTTCGCTCGACGATTCCATTCTTGGGTGGTTGGTTTGGCCCTTGTTCCTGTAACCCGAATCCTAGCCTGGTATATCCCATTTTAATGTTACACCATTGTGAACCTTACGCCTTTTTTACTCTCTGATCGAGGTTCTCGGCATTGAAAAATCTTCGTAAACTAAATCACACGTGTATATGTTGATATTTAAGAGATATACAGTCAAGAAAATCAAGGGCAATGGTGATATATATGCGGATTAGACACCAAATAAAAAATTCACTCAACAAATGGCTACAATTTAAGGAATGTGTTTAGTGACGGCATCAGATTCCTAATTGATTGAGAAAGGTCTCGTGGTAAGAAAAGCTGCTTCTAGGAGGTTGTCAAGTGTTTTCGCTCGACGATTCCATTCTTGGGTGGTTGCTTTGGCCCTTGTTCCGGTAACTCGAATCCAAGCCCGGTATATCCCATTTTAATCTTACACCATTGTGAACCATACGCCGTTTTTACTCTCTGATAGAGGTTCTCGGCATTGAAAAATCTTCGTAAACTAAATCACACGTGTATATGTTGATATTTAAGAGATATACAGTCAAGAAAATCAATGGCAATGGTGATATATATGCGGATTAGACACCAAATAAAAAATTCACACAACAAATGGCTACAATTTAAGGAATGTGTTTAGTGACGGCATCAGATTGCTAATTGATGGAGAAAGGTCTGGTGGTAAGAAAAGCTGCTTCTAGGAGGTTGTCAAGTGTTTTTGTTCGACGATTCCATTATTGGGCGGTTGGTTTGGCCCTTGTTCCTGTAACCCGAATCCTAGCCCGGTATATCCCATTTTAATTTTACACCATTGTGAACCTTACGCCTTTTTTACTCTCTGATCGAGGTTCTCGGCATTGAAAAATCTTCATAAACTAAATCACACGTGTATATGTTGATATTTAAGAGATATACAGTCAAGAAAATCAAGGGCAATGGTGATATATATGCGGATTAGACACCAAATAAAAAATTCACTCAACAAATGGCTACAATTTAAGGAATGTGTTTAGTGACGGCATCAGATTCCTAATTGATGGAGAAAGGTCTGGTGGTAAGAAAAGCTGCTTCTAGGAGGTTGTCAAGTGTTTTCACTCGACGATTCCATTTTTTGGTGGTTGGTTTGGCCCTTGTTCCTGTAACTCGAATCCTAGCCCGGTATATCCCATTTTAATCTTACACCATTGTGAACCTTACGCCTTTTTTACTCTCTGATCGAGGTTCTCGGCATTGAAAAATCTTCGTAAACTAAATCACACGTGTATATGTTGATATTTAAGAGATATACAGTCAAGAAAATCAAGGGCAATGGTGATATATATGCGGATTAGACACCAAATAAAAAATTCACTCAACAAATGGCTACAATTTAAGGAATGTGTTTAGTGACGGCATCAGATTGCTAATTGATGGAGAAAGGTCTGGTGGTAAGAAAAGATGCTTCTAGGAGGTTGTCAAGTGTTTTTGCTCGACGATTCCATTATTGGGCGGTTGGTTTGGCCCTTGTTCCTGTAACCCGAATCCTAGCCCGGTATATCCCATTTTAATTTTACACCATTGTGAACCTTACGCCTTTTTTACACGCTGATCGAGGTTCTCGGAATTGAAAAATCTTCGTAAACTAAATCACTCGTGTATATGTTGATATTTAAGAGATATACAGTCAAGAAAATCAAGGGCAATGGTGATATATATGCGGATTAGACACCAAATAAAAAATTCACTCAACAAATGGCTACAATTTAAGGAATGTGTTTAGTGACGGCATCAGATTCCTAATTGATGGAGAAAGGTCTCGTGGTAAGAAAAGCTGCTTCTAGGAGGTTGTCAAGTGTTTTCGCTCGACGATTCCATTCTTGGGTGGTTGCTTTGGCCCTTGTTCCTGTAACTCGAATCCAAGCCCGGTATATCCCATTTTAATCTTACACCATTGTGAACCATACGCCGTTTTTACTCTCTGATAGAGGTTCTCGGCATTGAAAAATCTTCGTAAACTAAATCACACGTGTATATGTTGATATTTAAGAGATATACAGTCAAGAAAATCAATGGCAATGGTGATATATATGCGGATTAGACACCAAATAAAAAATTCACTCAACAAATGGCTACAATTTAAGGAATGTGTTTAGTGACGGCATCAGATTGCTAATTGATGGAGAAAGGTCTGGTGGTAAGAAAAGCTGCTTCTAGGAGGTTGTCAAGTGTTTTTGTTCGACGATTCCATTATTGGGCGGTTGGTTTGGCCCTTGTTCCTGTAACCCGAATCCTAGCCCGGTATATCCCATTTTAATTTTACACCATTGTGAACCTTACGCCTTTTTTACTCTCTGATCGAGGTTCTCGGCATTGAAAAATCTTCATAAACTAAATCACACGTGTATATGTTGATATTTAAGAGATATACAGTCAAGAAAATCAAGGGCAATGGTGATATATATGCGGATTAGACACCAAATAAAAAATTCACTCAACAAATGGCTACAATTTAAGGAATGTGTTTAGTGACGGCATCAGATTCCTAATTGATGGAGAAAGGTCTGGTGGTAAGAAAAGCTGCTTCTAGGAGGTTGTCAAGTGTTTTCACTCGACGATTCCATTTTTTGGTGGTTGGTTTGGCCCTTGTTCCTGTAACTCGAATCCTAGCCCGGTATATCCCATTTTAATCTTACACCATTGTGAACCTTACGCCTTTTTTACTCTCTGATCGAGGTTCTCGGCATTGAAAAATCTTCGTAAACTAAATCACACGTGTATATGTTGATATTTAAGAGATATACAGTCAAGAAAATCAAGGGCAATGGTGATATATATGCGGATTAGACACCAAATAAAAAATTCACTCAACAAATGGCTACAATTTAAGGAATGTGTTTAGTGACGGCATCAGATTGCTAATTGATGGAGAAAGGTCTGGTGGTAAGAAAAGATGCTTCTAGGAGGTTGTCAAGTGTTTTTGCTCGACGATTCCATTATTGGGCGGTTGGTTTGGCCCTTGTTCCTGTAACCCGAATCCTAGCCCGGTATATCCCATTTTAATTTTACACCATTGTGAACCTTACGCCTTTTTTACACTCTGATCGAGGTTCTCGGAATTGAAAAATCTTCGTAAACTAAATCACTCGTGTATATGTTGATATTTAAGAGATATACAGTCAAGAAAATCAAGGGCAATGGTGATATATATGCGGATTAGACACCAAATAAAAAATTCACTCAACAAATGGCTACAATTTAAGGAATGTGTTTAGTGACGGCATCAGATTCCTAATTGATGGAGAAAGGTCTCGTGGTAAGAAAAGCTGCTTCTAGGAGGTTGTCAAGTGTTTTCGCTCGACGATTCCATTCTTGGGTGGTTGCTTTGGCCCTTGTTCCTGTAACTCGAATCCAAGCCCGGTATATCCCATTTTAATCTTACACCATTGTGAACCATACGCCGTTTTTACTCTCTGATAGAGGTTCTCGGCATTGAAAAATCTTCGTAAACTAAATCACACGTGTATATGTTGATATTTAAGAGATATACAGTCAAGAAAATCAATGGCAATGGTGATATATATGCGGATTAGACACCAAATAAAAAATTCACTCAACAAATGGCTACAATTTAAGGAATGTGTTTAGTGACGGCATCAGATTGCTAATTGATGGAGAAAGGTCTGGTGGTAAGAAAAGCTGCTTCTAGGAGGTTGTCAAGTGTTTTTGTTCGACGATTCCATTATTGGGCGGTTGGTTTGGCCCTTGTTCCTGTAACCCGAATCCTAGCCCGGTATATCCCATTTTAATTTTACACCATTGTGAACCTTACGCCTTTTTTACTCTCTGATCGAGGTTCTCGGCATTGAAAAATCTTCATAAACTAAATCACACGTGTATATGTTGATATTTAAGAGATATACAGTCAAGAAAATCAAGGGCAATGGTGATATATATGCGGATTAGACACCAAATAAAAAATTCACTCAACAAATGGCTACAATTTAAGGAATGTGTTTAGTGACGGCATCAGATTCCTAATTGATGGAGAAAGGTCTGGTGGTAAGAAAAGCTGCTTCTAGGAGGTTGTCAAGTGTTTTCACTCGACGATTCCATTTTTTGGTGGTTGGTTTGGCCCTTGTTCCTGTAACTCGAATCCTAGCCCGGTATATCCCATTTTAATCTTACACCATTGTGAACCTTACGCCTTTTTTACTCTCTGATCGAGGTTCTCGGCATTGAAAAATCTTCGTAAACTAAATCACACGTGTATATGTTGATATTTAAGAGATATACAGTCAAGAAAATCAAGGGCAATGGTGATATATATGCGGATTAGACACCAAATAAAAAATTCACTCAACAAATGGCTACAATTTAAGGAATGTGTTTAGTGACGGCATCAGATTGCTAATTGATGGAGAAAGGTCTGGTGGTAAGAAAAGATGCTTCTAGGAGGTTGTCAAGTGTTTTTGCTCGACGATTCCATTATTGGGCGGTTGGTTTGGCCCTTGTTCCTGTAACCCGAATCCTAGCCCGGTATATCCCATTTTAATTTTACACCATTGTGAACCTTACGCCTTTTTTACACTCTGATCGAGGTTCTCGGAATTGAAAAATCTTCGTAAACTAAATCACTCGTGTATATGTTGATATTTAAGAGATATACAGTCAAGAAAATCAAGGGCAATGGTGATATATATGTGGATTAGACACAAAAAAAACTCTCAAAAAATTGCTACAATTTAAGGAATGTGATTATTGACGGCATCAGATTCCTAATTGATGGAGAAAGGTCTGGTGGCAAGAAAAGCTGCTTCTAGGAGGTTGTCAAGTGTTTTCGCTCGACGATTCCATTCTTGGGTGGTTGGATTGGCCCTTGTTCCTGTAACTCGAATCCTAGCCCGGTATATCCCATTTTAATCTTACACAATTGTGAACCTTACGCCTTTTTTACTCTCTGATCGAGGTTCTCGGCATTGAAAAATCTTCGTAAACTAAATCACACGTGTATATGTTGATATTTAAGAGATATACAGTCAAGAAAATCAAGGGCAATGGTGATATATATGTGGATTAGACACAAAAAAAACACTCAAAAAATTGCTACAATTTAAGGAATGTGATTAGTGACGGCATCAGATTCCTAATTGATGGAGAAAGGTCTGGTGGCAAGAAAAGCTGCTTCTAGGAGGTTGTCAAGTGTTTTCGCTCGACGATTCCATTCTTGGGTGGGTGGATTGGCCCTTGTTCCTGTAACTCGAATCCTAGCTCGGTATATCCCATTTTAATTTTACACCATTGTGAACCTTACGCCTTTTTTACTCTCTGATCGAGGTTTTCGGAATTGAAAAATCTTCGTAAACTAAATCACTCGTGTATATGTTGACATTTAAGAGATATACAGTCAAGAAAATCAAGGGCAATGGTGATATATATGCGGATTAGACACAAAAAAAAACACTCACCAGATGGCTACAATTTAAGGAATGTGTTTAGTGACGGTATCAGATTCCTAATTGATGGAGAAAGGTCTGGTAGCAAGAAAAGCTGCTTCTAGGAGGTTCTTAAGTGTTTTCGCTCGACGATTCCATTCTTGGGTGGTTGGTTTGGCCCTTGTTCCTGTAACCCGAATCCTAGCCTGGTATATCCCATTTTAATGTTACACCATTGTGAACCTTACGCCTTTTTTACTCTCTGATCGAGGTTCTCGGCATTGAAAAATCTTCGTAAACTAAATCACACGTGTATATGTTGATATTTAAGAGATATACAGTCAAGAAAATCAAGGGCAATGGTGATATATATGCGGATTAGACACCAAATAAAAAATTCACTCAACAAATGGCTACAATTAAAGGAATGTGTTTAGTGACGGCATCAGATTCCTAATTGATGGAGAAAGGTCTGGTGGTGAGAAAAGCTGCTTCTAGGAGGTTGTCAAGTGTTTTCGCTCGACGATTCCATTTTTTGGTGGTTGGTTTGGCCCTTGTTCCTGTAACTCGAATCCTAGCCCGGTATATCCCATTTTAATCTTACACCATTGTGAACCTTACGCCTTTTTTACTCTCTGATCGAGGTTCTCGGCATTGAAAAATCTTCGTAAACTAAATCACACATGTATATGTTGATATTTAAGAGATATACAGTCAAGAAAATCAAGGGCAATGGTGATATATATGCGGATTAGACACCAAATAAAAAATTCACTCAACAAATGGCTACAATTTAAGGAATGTGTTTAGTGACGGCATCAGATTGCTAATTGATGGAGAAAGGTCTGGTGGTAAGAAAAGCTGCTTCTAGGAGGTTGTCAAGTGTTTTTGCTCGATGATTCCATTATTGGGCGGTTGGTTTGGCCCTTGTTCCTGTAACCCGAATCCTAGCCCGGTATATCCCATTTTAATTTTACACCATTGTGAACCTTACGCCTTTTTTACACTCTGATCGAGGTTCTCGGAATTGAAAAATCTTCGTAAACTAAATCACTCGTGTATATGTTGATATTTAAGAGATATACAGTCAAGAAAATCAAGGGCAATGGTGATATATATGTGGATTAGACACAAAAAAAACTCTCAAAAAATTGCTACAATTTAAGGAATGTGATTATTGACGGCATCAGATTCCTAATTGATGGAGAAAGGTCTGGTGGCAAGAAAAGCTGCTTCTAGGAGGTTGTCAAGTGTTTTCGCTCGACGATTCCATTCTTGGGTGGTTGGATTGGCCCTTGTTCCTGTAACTCGAATCCTAGCCCGGTATATCCCATTTTAATCTTACACCATTGTGAACCTTACGCCTTTTTTACTCTCTGATCGAGGTTCTCGGCATTGAAAAATCTTCGTAAACTAAATCACACGTGTATATGTTGATATTTAAGAGATATACAGTCAAGAAAATCAAGGGCAATGGTGATATATATGTGGATTAGACACAAAAAAAACACTCAAAAAATTGCTACAATTTAAGGAATGTGATTAGTGACGGCATCAGATTCCTAATTGATGGAGAAAGGTCTGGTGGCAAGAAAAGCTGCTTCTAGGAGGTTGTCAAGTGTTTTCGCTCGACGATTCCATTCTTGGGTGGGTGGATTGGCCCTTGTTCCTGTAACTCGAATCCTAGCTCGGTATATCCCATTTTAATTTTACACCATTGTGAACCTTACGCCTTTTTTACTCTCTGATCGAGGTTCTCGGAATTGAAAAATCTTCGTAAACTAAATCACTCGTGTATATGTTGATATTTAAGAGATATACAGTCAAGAAAATCAAGGGCAATGGTGATATATATGCGGATTAGACACAAAAAAAAAAACACTCACCAGATGGCTACAATTTAAGGAATGTGTTTAGTGACGGTATCAGATTCCTAATTGATGGAGAAAGGTCTGGTAGCAAGAAAAGCTGCTTCTAGGAGGTTCTCAAGTGTTTTCGCTCGACGATTCCATTCTTGGGTGGTTGGTTTGGCCCTTGTTCCTGTAACCCGAATCCTAGCCTGGTATATCCCATTTTAATGTTACACCATTGTAAACCTTACGCCTTTTTTACTCTCTGATCGAGGTTCTCGGCATTGAAAAATCTTCGTAAACTAAATCACACGTGTATATGTTGATATTTCAGAGATTTACAGTCAAGAAAATCAAGGGCAATGGTGATATATATGCGGATTAGACACCAAATAAAAAATTCACTCAACAAATGGCTACAATTTAAGGAATGTGTTTAGTGACGGCATCAGATTCCTAATTGATGGAGAAAGGTCTCGTGGTAAGAAAAGCTGCTTCTAGGAGGTTGTCAAGTGTTTTCGCTCGACGATTCCATTCTTGGGTGGTTGCTTTGGCCCTTGTTCCTGTAACTCGAATCCAAGCCCGGTATATCCCATTTTAATCTTACACCATTGTGAACCATACGCCGTTTTTACTCTCTGATCGAGGTTCTCGGCATTGAAAAATCTTCGTAAACTAAATCACACGTGTATATGTTGATATTTAAGAGATATACAGTCAAGAAAATCAATGGCAATGGTGATATATATGCGGATTAGACACCAAATAAAAAATTCACTCAACAAATGGCTACAATTTAAGGAATGTGTTTAGTGACGGCATCAGATTGCTAATTGATGGAGAAAGGTCTGGTGGTAAGAAAAGCTGCTTCTAGGAGGTTGTCAAGTGTTTTTGTTCGACGATTCCATTATTGGGCGGTTGGTTTGGCCCTTGTTCCTGTAACCCGAATCCTAGCCCGGTATATCCCATTTTAATTTTACACCATTGTGAACCTTACGCCTTTTTTACTCTCTGATCGAGGTTCTCGGCATTCAAAAATCTTCGTAAACTAAATCACACGTGTATATGTTGATATATAAGAGATATACAGTCAAGAAAATCAAGGGCAATGGTGATATATATGTGGATTAGACACAAAAAAAACACTCAACAAATTGCTACAATTTAAGGAATGTGTTTAGTGACGGCATCAGATTCCTAATTGATGGAGAAAGGTCTGGTGGCAAGAAAAGCTGCTTCTAGGAGGTTGTCAAGTGTTTTCGCTCGACGATTCCATTCTTGGGTGGTTGGATTGGCCCTTGTTCCTGTAACTCGAATCCTAGCCCGGTATATCCCATTTTAATTTTACACCATTGTGAACCTTACGCCTTTTTTACTCTCTGATCGAGGTTCTCGGAATTGAAAAATCTTCGTAAACTAAATCACTCGTGTATATGTTGACATTTAAGAGATATACAGTCAAGAAAATCAAGGGCAATGGTGATATATATGCGGATTAGACACAAAAAAAACACTCACCAGATGGCTACAATTTAAGGAATGTGTTTAGTGACGGTATCAGATTCCTAATTGATGGAGAAAGGTCTGGTAGCAAGAAAAGCTGCTTCTAGGAGGTTGTCAAGTGTTTTCGCTCGACGATTCCATTCTTGGGTGGTTGGTTTGGCCCTTGTTCCTGTAACTCGAATCCTAGCCCGGTATATCCCATTTTAATCTTACACCATTGTGAAACTTACGCCTTTTTTACCCTCTGATCGAGGTTCTCGGCATTGAAAAATCTTCGTAAACTAAATCACACGTGTATATGTTGACATTTAAGAGATATACAGTCAAGAAAATCAAGGGCAATGGTGATATATATGCGGATTAGACACCAAAAAAAACACTCAATAAATAGCTACAATTTAAGGAATGTGTTTAGTGACGGCATCAGATTCCTAATTTATGGTGAAAGGTCTTGTGGAAAGAAAAGCTGCTTCTAGGAGGTTCTCAAGTGTTTTCGCTCGACGATTCCATTCTTGGGTGGTTGGTTTGGCCCTTGTTCCTGTAACCCGAATCCTAGCATGGTATATCCCATTTTAATGTTACACCATTGTGAACCTTACGCCTTTTTTACTCTCTGGTCGAGGTTCTCGGCATTGAAAAATCTTCGTAAACTAAATCACACGTGTATATGTTGATATTTAAGAGATATACAGTCAAGAAAATCAAGGGCAATGGTGATATATATGCGGATTAGACACCAAATAAAAAATTCACTCAACAAATGGCTACAATTTAAGGAATGTGTTTAGTGACGGCATCAGATTCCTAATTGATGGAGAAAGGTCTGGTGGTAAGAAAAGCTGGTTCTAGGAGGTTGTCAAGTGTTTTCGCTCGACGATTCCATTCTTGGGTGGTTGGTTTGGCCCCTGTTCCTGTAACCCGAATCCTAGCCCGGTATATCCCATTTTAATCTTACACCATTGTGAACCTTACGCCTTTTTTACTCTCTGATCGAGGTTTTCGGCATTGAAAAATCTTCGTAAACTAAATCACACGTGTATATGTTGACATTTAAGAGATATACAGTCAAGAAAATCAAGGGCAATGGTGATATATATGCGGATTAGACACCAAAAAAAACACTCAACAAATGGCTACAATTTAAGGAATGTGTTTAGTGACGGCATCAGATTCCTAATTTATGGTGAAAGGTCTGGTGGTAAGAAAAGCTGCTTCTAGGAGGTTCTCAAGTGTTTTCGCTCGACGATTCCATTCTTGGGTGGTTGGTTTGGCCCTTGTTCTTGTAACTCGAATCCTAGCTCGGTATATCCCATTTTAATCTTACACCATTGTGAACCTTACGCCTTTTTTACCCTCTGATCGAGGTTCTCGGCATTGAAAAATCTTCGTAAACTAAATCACACGTGTATATGTTGACATTTAAGAGATATACAGTCAAGAAAATCAAGGGCAATGGTGATATATATGCGGATTAGACACCAAAAAAAACACTCAACAAATGGCTACAATTTAAGGAATGTGTTTAGTGACGGCATCAGATTCCTAATTTATGGTGAAAGGTCTGGTGGTTAGAAAAGCTGCTTCTAGGAGGTTCTCAAGTGTTTTCGCTCGACGATTCCATTCTTGGGTGGTTGGTTTGGCCCCTGTTCCTGTAACCCGAATCCTAGCCTGGTATATCCCAGTTTAATGTTACACCATTGTGAACCTTACGGCTTTTTTACTCTCTGATCGAGGTTCTCGGCATTGAAAAATCTTCGTAAACTAAATCACACGTGTATATGTTGATATTTAAGAGATATACAGTCAAGAAAATCAAGGGCAATGGTGATATATATGCGGATTAGACAACAAATAAAAAATTCACTCAACAAATGGCTACAATTTAAGGAATGTGTTAATTGACGGCATCAGATTCCTAATTGATGGAGAAAGGTCTGGTGGTAAGAAAAGCTGCTTCTAGGAGGTTGTCAAGTGTTTTTGCTCGACGATTCCATTCTTGGGTGGTTGGTTTGGCCCTTGTTCCTGTAACTCGAATCCTAGCCCGATATATCCCATTTTAATCTTACACCATTGTGAACCTTACGCCTTTTTTACTCTCTGATCGAGGTTCTCGGCATTGAAAAATCTTCGTAAACTAAATCACACGTGTATATGTTGATATTTAAGAGATATACAGTCAAGAAAATCAGGGGCAATGGTGATATATATGCGGATTAGACACCAAATAAAAAATTCACTCAACAAATGGCTACAATTTAAGGAATGTGTTTAGTGACGGCATCAGATTGCTAATTGATGGAGAAAGGTCTGGTGGTAAGAAAAGCTGCTTCTAGGAGGTTGTCAAGTGATTTTGCTCGACGATTCCATTATTGGGCGGTTGGTTTGGCCCTTGTTCCTGTAACCCGAATCCTAGCCCGGTATATCCCATTTTAATTTTACACCATTGTGAACCTTACACCTTTTTTACTCTCTGATTGAGGTTCTCGGCATTGAAAAATCTCCGTAAACTAAATCACACGTATATATGTTGATATCTAAGAGATATACAGTCAAGAAAATAAAGGGCAATGGTGATATATAAGCGGATTAGACACCAAAAAAAATTCACTCAACAAATGGCTACAATTTAAGGAATGTGTTTAGTAACAGCATCAGATTCCTAATTGATGGAGAAAGGTCTGGTGGCAAGAAAAGCTCCTTCTAGGAGGTTCTCAAGTGTTTTCGCTCGAAGATTCCATTCTTGGGTGGTTGGTTTGGCCCTTGTTCCTGTAACCCGAATCCTAGCCCGGTATATCCCATTTTAATTTTACTCCATTGTGAACCTTACGCCTTTTTTACTCTCTGATCGAGGTTCTTAGCATTCAAAAATCTTCGTAAACTAAATCACATGTGTATATGTTGATATATAAGAGATATACACTCATGAAAATCAAGGGCAATGGTGATATATATGTGGATTAGACACAAAAAAAACACTCAACAAATTCCTACAATTTAAGGAATGTGTTTAGTGACGGCATCAGATTCCTAATTGATGGAGAAAGGTCTGGTGGCAAGAAAAGCTGCTTCTAGGAGGTTGTCAAGTGTTTTCGCTCGACGATTCCATTCTTAGGTGGTTGGATTGGCCCTTGTTCCTGTAACTCGAATCCTAGCCCGGTATATCCCATTTTAATTTTACACCATTGTGAACCTTACGCCTTTTTTACTCTCTGATCGAGGTTCTCGGAATTGAAAAATCTTCGTAAACTAAATCACTCGTGTATATGTTGACATTTAAGAGATATACAGTCAAGAAAATCAAGGGCAATGGTGATATATATGCGGATTAGACACAAAAAAAACACTCACCAGATGGCTACAATTTAGGGAATGTGTTTAGTGACGGTATCAGATTCCTAATTGATGGAGAAAGGTCTGGTAGCAAGAAAAGCTGCTTCTAGGAGGTTGTCAAGTGTTTTCGCTCGACGATTCCATTCTTGGGTGGTTGGTTTGGCCCTTGTTCCTGTAACTCGAATCCTAGCCCGGTATATCCCATTTTAATCTTACACCATTGTGAACCTTACGCCTTTTTTACCCTCTGATCGAGGTTCTCGGCATTGAAAAATCTTCGTAAACTAAATCACACGTGTATATGTTGACATTTAAGAGATATACAGTCAAGAAAATCAAGGGCAATGGTGATATATATGCGGATTAGACACCAAAAAAAACACTCAATAAATGGCTACAATTTAAGGAATGTGTTTAGTGACGGCATCAGATTCCTAATTTATGGTGAAAGGTCTGGTGGTAAGAAAAGCTGCTTCTAGGAGGTTCTCAAGTGTTTTCGCTCGACGATTCCATTCTTGGGTGGTTGGTTTGGCCCTTGTTCCTGTAACCCGAATCCTAGCCTGGTATATCCCATTTTAATGTTACACCATTGTGAACCTTACGCCTTTTTTACTCTCTGATCGAGGTTCTCGGCATTGAAAAATCTTCGTAAACTAAATCACACGTGTATATGTTGATATTTAAGAGATATACAGTCAAGAAAATCAAGGGCAATGGTGATATATATGCGGATTAGACACCAAATAAAAAATTCACTCAACAAATGGCTACAATTTAAGGAATGTGTTTAGTGACGGCATCAAATTCCTAATTGATGGAGAAAGGTCTGGTGGTAAGAAAAGCTGCTTCTAGGAGGTTGTCAAGTGTTTTCGCTCGACGATTCCATTCTTGGGTGGTTGGTTTGGCCCTTGTTCCTGTAACTCGAATCCTAGCCCGGTATATCCCATTTTAATCTTACACCATTGTCAACCTTACGCCTTTTTTACTCTCTGATCGAGGTTTTCGGCATTGAAAAATCTTCGTAAACTAAATCACACGTGTATATGTTGACATTTAAGAGATATACAGTCAAGAAAATCAAGGGCAATGGTGATATATATGCGGATTAGAAACAAAAAAAAAACACTCAACAAATGGCTACAATTTAAGGAATGTGTTTAGTGACGGCATCAGATTCCTAATTTATGGTGAAAGGTCTGGTGGTAAGAAAAGCTGCTTCTAGGCGGTTCTCAAGTGTTTTCGCTCGACGATTCCATTCTTGGGTGGTTGGTTTGGCCCTTGTTCCTGTAACTCGAAT
>JARYGA010010418.1:0-45582 GCA_030545235.1 Helianthus tuberosus | reverse complement strand
AATGGTGGAAAGTTTTCATCATCCATCGGCGGAACTGAATTTTCATCTTTTACCTCAACTAGCGGCTCCTCTGACTTTGTGGAATCAGACTCATCGCCAGATTTCACCTCAGATTTCTTAACCACCCACATTTGGTTGTCAAGATTAACTCTTCTTTTGTAAAATCTTTTCTTCGAACATTCACCAACTTCATATGTTGAATTTTTAAAAACTTTGAATTTTTCAGTTGGTGGTTCATTTTTCTCAACAATCTTTTCTTTAAGTTTAAAAACAACTTCATGTTTGATGTTGGTTGCTTTAGGACAGTTCCAAGCAATATGACCAACTTCTTGACACCTGTAACAGGTTCTTGTTTCCTTTCTTTGATATGCTTCATTCCTCATTTCTTCTTGCTTCTTAGCAAGAAATTCTCTGTTTGATTGCTTCAAGAGTGAGCTCTTTTCTTCCTCTTCTGAACTTGCTCCTGAAACAAATACAGTTTTTGGTTTATAAGTTTTCTCACTTTTATGATTTTTTGGTGGAATAAAACCAAGACCTTTCTTTTTGAAATTACTGTTATGGTTTGGTTTCTTTCGATAACCTGAACCAGAACTGTAACCCTTTTTCTTGTTTAAACGTTGTTGAACTCTTGAAGTGTAAGGTTTAGGTTTTTCAGCAAGATTTATATCTTTTATTTCAGAAATATTAATTTCTGTTAATTTGAAAACCTTTTTGATCATTTCAGTTTTAACACCTCTTATTGGAAATTCTTCATCAGAATATAATTTGTCTGAATCATTCAAAGTATATGCCACTTTGATTAGTTCGTCATTCAAATTAGATTTTGATAACAAGAATTCTTTATTGTAAACCCGTTTAACCAACGACTTTGGACTGTCAATTGATGATGTTCTCGAACTTTCAGACTCAGACTTTGACTCCGACTCCTCATCTTTATCCAACACCTGATCAACCACCTTTTTTATTAACTCAGACTCATGATCAGTGTCAGACGAAGTGAATGTGACGTCAATGTTTTCTGGTAACTCATCAGTTGTTTCGGATTTTAACTTTATATTGACAGCCTTTTTGACTTGCTCCTCATTCGGTTTTCTGGGAGAATATCCTTCCCAGATCGGAGGCGGACACTAGTTATACTTTGCACTTTGTTTCTTACCAGTATCCTTTGCTTTTGGCTTCTCATCTTGAAAGGCTTCAAGACCTGCAACAGTTGGATAAATTCTATCAATCAAATAATCAGAACTAGAATAACTCTGTAACAATCGTCTGATTCTTTCATTCTCTATTTTTTCTGTCTCTAACTCTTGTTTTCACTTTGCACTTTCTTCAATGTAATAATTGATAGCTTTCTGCTTTGACATCATTACAGCATTCATCATTGTCAACGCATCTTCTCTTTCAGAATTTGTCTTTTGCAAACCAGTTACTGTTCTGTTCAACACATCATATGATTCTTTTACGTAGTTGAGATCAAACAATAATTTCTCTTTCATTTTCTCAATCTCTTTCATCTTCTCATCTTTCTCTGCACACTTTTTGCAAGATTCCAAACACTTTAGACACGGTTTGATAACTTCAACAATTTTTTCAAATTCAACAACTTTCTCAACTTCAATCACTTTCTCTGATTCAACTATCTTCTCAGTGACTTTAACATCTTCACTTTGTTCATTCTTCACTTTTTGAGCAACACTTTCACATTTCATCTTTCTCTGTTCTTTTGCTGTTCGTCTCTCCTTCAGCTTCTCCAATCTATCTGCAAAATAAAATTGAAAACTTTCAGGAGATAACATAGATTTTCCAATGTTTATTTGTGTCTCTTCTTCATTATCACTGTCATCAGATGATGATTGATCAAAGACTTGAGTATTTTCTGAACTATCATCTGAAGTAACAAAATCTCCATCTTGATTCTTCTCATCACTAGCAATCCCTTTCATCCATCCCTTCAACAAATCTGGCTCTTGAATGATTTGTGCAGTGAGAGCTACTACTTTTGAATCAGGTGGGATGTATTTGTCCCAGCTAAATCCTTCTACCACTTTTTCATCATCTTGATCAATTATGCCAAAATAAGCTTTCTTATTTGCTTCTTCGATCATTTTAGCATGTGTAGTTTGTGGTTCTTTTTGTTGATACAGTTGATGAGCAACTTGTTGATATATGGCTTTCCGATAATAATCATTACCACCAAACGGATTCTTTGCTCCACTTGCTTCTCGATTGGTACATTCCCTCTTGAAATGACCTTTCTCCCTGCATCGAAAACAAGTAACTTTAGATTTATCAAAACCTAAAGTAGAAACATTTGCATCCAGGAAATCATTTCTTCCTGTAATCATCTTGAATTTTTCAGCTCTTCTCAAAACACTCGCTAAGCACCACTTGATATCCATTAACTCCATTTCTTCAGCATCGATCTGATCGTAATCCTCTTTCGTCAACATAGGATTTCCGATCCTTCCTGCAACCAATCCCTCATATGATTCTAACACTGTAGCAAGTAATGACATGTGACTTTTAGCGATCTCTTCAGAGAAATTTTGACCATTTTGAAGATGCAACGCGATGTTGTAGTTTAAAACATGACTGTTACTGCTGTTTGAGCTTTGGAACTGATGACTTGAGGTTAACTTTGGACTAACACTTGGATATGGAGAAAATCCACTGCTATTGTTAGTACTTTGATTGACTGATCCAGAAGAATTTTCAGCACTGAAAGCAGTTTGTACTTTCGGACTTGCTTCAACATCCTAAACACTACCTTTGTAATACATTTTGACGTCTTGTTGACCACTAGGACTGTTCATTCTAGCAATCTTTTATTGCTCCAGATCTTGTCCTTCAATCTTTTCAATGAACTGGGAAATTGTCAATTTGTCATATTCTCCACTATTCTTCAAGATCATCAAATATGTACCCCACTCTTTCTGAGGTAAAGCATCAGCTAACTTATCGACCCATTCTTCTTGATCTTTGACAATTTCTAACAAAGACATAGATCGCACTAAGTGACAATATCTTTCAATCAACTTCTTTGAAGATTCACCCGGCAGACTTGTAAACAAATCAAATTCTTTCTTTAGCAATGCTTTCTTACTCCTAATCATCTTCTCACTTCCCTCAAACTTGATTCTAAGTGCTTCCCAAATCGAACGTGAAGTATTGTCATGTTGAAGCAAAATGAAGATGTCTTCTTTCACAGCATGCTGGAGTAAACTAATCATCATTTTTTCTGCTTTGTATATTTCTCGTTCTTTGTCTGTAAATTCAGAAATTGTTTTGATAACTCCCAAATCTGTACGCGGCTTGACATACTTTTTCTCAATACATTCCCAAGATCTCAAATGATTAGCTTGAACCCAGTTTTCAAACCGATCTTTCCAACCATAATACTCCTCAATACCCATGAATTTTGGGGGTTTTTGCAAAGTTCCAGTCTCATTTTCCATGTTCATGCTATGAGTAATAGCAGCCGGAGTAGTCGGGGCAGTAGCAAATGCGTTATAGAATTCTTCTTCCATGATTTGGTGACAAGTTTTTCCAAATCAGACACTTTCAAGCGAAATGAACCTAAAAACAAACACTCAAACGAAACGATGAGTTCAAACGATATGAGATTTCACACGAAATACCCTCTTGATGCGAAATAGATGCTTTCGTATGAAAAAGTTCACACGAAATACTTGATTTCGTGTGAAATAACAAGCTAAAAGATGATTTCGTGCGAAATAGATGCTTTCGTACAAAATACTACAATTTCAAACGGAATAGGTGATTTCGTATGAAAATGCCAAACGAAATACCAACTTGGTACGAAATAAGCTGATTTCGTATGAAATAAATGGTTTCGTGCGAAATAGAGGGGTCTATTTCGTGTGAAATACTGCTGATGTCATCATCTCGGTCTGTTTTTTGTCAATTTGATCAGGTTTTAGCTTGATTTTAGGTCCAATTCTATCAAGGCTTTGATAAACACAGTTTCGCTTATAATGTGGGAAATTCAATCCATTTTATCCGTTAAAACTTGTTCAATTTTGAAAAGAAGGTGTAGAAGTCAGAAAATTGATGAAATCAAGCTGAATTCGGTAAGAACTCCTCCTCCTGAGCTCTGATACCACTTGTAGGATCGTTTTCACGACCGAAACGAGTCGTTCAGAGGTGTTCTTCTTACGAGAGGCGGAAACCAACGTATTGAGTTCGCTTCAGCTAGATATTCAATTTAATTGTCTTTCTGATTGATATAACAACGTTTTACAGCGAGTAGACACTTCAGCAGCACTTCGGCTCTGGAATCGGAAAGTTCGGAACTACTTCAAACGAAATCACAAGGCACCTATTTATAGGCAAGGCTATTTCGCACGGAACAGTTCAAGCGAAATCAACGTTCACACGAAATGACTATTTCGTACGAAATGACTAGTTCATTTCGTGCGAAATACCCCATTCCTATTTCGTGCGAAATACCCACCATTTACATTTTCTCGTTTTCCGTGCCCTGATTTATCTAATACAATACAAGACTCAATACAAGATGAAATCGACAGACGTATGCACCAACACCAACATAGAGGGTGATATCTCTCTTCATGCCCGGCCACTAGTACTTGTAGCGGAGGTCCTGGTACATTTTATCGGCACCGGGATGAATGGAATACCGGGATTTGTGGGCTTCCTCCATCAAAATCTGTCGCAAGTTGGTCCGTTTAGGGATCCAAATTCGGTCCAGATAATGGAATATCCCATTCGACTTATTCACAAGATGGGTTCCATCGTGGTAGATCCTTTCCTTCTTCAAGGTGCGTTCGGTAAAACACGCGTGCTGAGCTTCGCGGATGAGGGTTTCGAGGTGATGCTGGGCTGGAACATTACGAGCGCTATGCAAATAGCTTTGTCGGCTTAGAGCGTCGGCAACGACATTTGCTTTGCCTGGATGATAACGGATCTCACAGTCATAATCGTTGAGAAGTTCTACCCATCGGCGTTGACGCATATTAAGTTCTTTCTGGTCGAAGATATGTTGTAGGCTCCTATGATCGGTGAAGATCGTACACTTAGTACCGTAAAGGTAGTGTCGCCAAATCTTTAACACAAAAACAACTGCGCCTAGCTCAAGGTCGTGGGTTGTATAGTTCTTCTCGTGGATCTTGAGCTGACGAGATGCGTAGACGATAACCTTGTCCCGTTGCATGAGAACACAACCAAGACCAAGGTTTGAGGCATCACAATAGACAATAAAGTCGTCGTTTCTGTCGGGTAAAGTGAGGACGGGAGCATTGCAAAGCATATGCTTGAGAGTTTGGAAAGCAGACTCTTGTTCAGTTCCCCAAACAAAAGGCTTGTCTTTATTCATGAGAGAGGTTAACGGCACAGCGATTTTAGATAATCCTTCGATAAATCGTCGATAATAGCCCGCTAGTCCGAGAAAAGAACGGACTTCAGGCGGGTTCTTCGGTGTAACCCAACTCTTAACAGCTTCAATCTTCACGGGATCGACGTGAATACCTTGACTATTGACAATATGACCGAGGTATTGAACCTCCTCCAGCCAGAATTCACACTTGGAGAACTTGGCATAGAGTCGATTCCCCTGGAGTAGTTCGAGAACCAAACGTAGATGTTGCGCGTGTTCGGTTTTCGACTTAGAATAGATCAGGACATCATCGATGAATACGATGACGAAGCAGTCGAGATAAGGTTTACACACGAGATTCATCAGGTCCATAAAAACCGTGGGTGCGTTAGTTAAACCAAAAGGCATAACAACGAATTCATAATGGCCGTATCGCGTTCGGAAAGTGGTTTTGGGAATATCCTCTTCTTGAATGCGTAGCTGGTGATAGCCGGAGTGTAGATCGATCTTCGAGAAACACGTAGCACCTTGTAGCTGGTCAAACAAATCATCAATTCGTTGCAGGGGATAGCGATTCTTGATAGTCAACTTATTCAATTCCCGGTAGTCGATGCACATCCTGAACGACCCATCCTTCTTTTTGACGAAAAGGACTGGCGCGCCACATGGAGAGGTGCTCGGGCGAATGAAGCCTTTATCAAGCAATTCCTGGAGCTGAATCGATAGTTCGCGCATTTTGGACGGAGCAAGTCGGTAAGGAGCTCTGGCAATAGGGTTTGCTCCAGGAATGAGGTCGATACAAAAGTCGATATCACGACTTGGCGGCAGGCCAGGAAGATCATCAGGAAACACATTAGGAAATTCACAAACCACAGGAACGTCTTTCACTCCTGTCTTTCCTTTCTTTTCCTTCTTCGCTACTACAATGTTAGCCAAGAAAGCCCTGTATTCCTTGCGGAGATACTTGCTGTCTTGGACACATGACATGAGCTTAAGACCTTTCGAGGGAGTTTCACCATAAACACATAGTTGGTCACCATTCGCGAGCGAGAATCGAATCATCTTATTAAAGCACACAACTTCTGCATGGTTTTTACGAAGAAAATCCATGCCTACTATGATGTCAAAACTTCCGAGCTGCATCGGAATAAGGTCGATCGGAAAGATGTGATTGTTGAGTTCAAGAGTACAATCACGAAGAATAGAATTGACGGCGACGGTTCTTCTGGTGGCAACTTTGACATCGAACGTCGAGTGGAGATGAGAGCGCTTACGATTAAGGAGCTTCTCGAATTCAAATGACACAAAATAGTTATCGGATCCAGTATCAAATAAACACGAAGCATAAACACTATTCACGAGAAACGTACCATTAACCACATTGTTGTCAGCCTGGGCTTGGCGCGCATTGATGTTTATAGTTTTGGCGCGGGCGGTTTGTTGTTGTTGCTGCTGCTGTTGCTGAGGCTGCTGCTGCTGGGGCTCTTGTTTCACAACCCTGTTCGGGCACATGTTCGCGAAGTGATTGGGATCACCACATGCGAAGCAGACTCTGGCGTTGATCACGGGTTCCTGAGCCGCTTGTTGGCCTTGAGGAGCTGGAAGTAGAGCTTAATGAGCAGTAGCTTGGGCCGGTGCTTGTCGGGGATCAGTACGGCAGTTGGCAGTGAAGTGGCCGTACATGTTGCAGTGCACACAAAATCTGCAGGCAATACCCACCGGATGATGATAAGTACATGTCGGGCAAGCAGGGTGGGGCACAGTGTAAGAACGCTTTGCAGGCAGTGCTTGAGTTACTGGTGCCACAACCTGGCGGTGTTGAGCTTGCTGTTGAGCTGATACAGCTTGGAGCGGGGCAGCAGTGGTAGTGACAGCACAGTTCTTGTTGCTGGAGTTGTTGTTTCTCTTCCTCTTGCGACGAGAGGACTTTGATGATTGAGAAGCGGTGGCTATTTCAGGGGCTGGTGTGGCGGTGGCTTGGTGCAGGTTCTTGGTAGCTTTATCCCAAAATCCAGCTTTGACTCGCCGTCGTTGATTTCAGTGGCAAGCAGGTAGGTCTCTTCGATTGTTGCTGGCTTTGAAGCATGCATAAAATCTGCAACACAATCCGGCAGAGCGCGGATGTACTTCTTGATTGTCATGTCAGCAGTCTTCACTTGATCAGGACAGATAATACTGAGCTGCTTGAAGCCAGTGGTTAAAGCAGCGTTGTCACCATCCTTCTGCTTCAGATGCCAGAATTCGTCCTCCAACTTTTGGCGCTCATGGGGAGGGCAGAACTCTTCTAGCATAACGTTCTTCAACTCATCCCATGACAGACCATAAGCTGCGTCATTTTCGCGTTTGTTTCTCTCGGCCGTCCACCAGTCTAATGTGCGGGACTTAAAGATGCCGGTAGCATTCAGAGTGCAGAGATTGTCAGGATATCCACTCTGACGCAGGGTGACCTCGATTGAGTTGAACCATTGAAACAAAGCCGTAGGGCCATCTTCGCTAGTGAACTCTTTCGGTCCGCAACCTTTGAAGTGTTTGAAGCTAAAAGCAGCTTTGGGAGTAGCTTTGGAAGCTTCGATCCTGGACTCTTCAGACGATTTGCTCACATTCTCGTATAGTTCACTCACGATCTGAGGAACCACCTTTGCTACTTGCTTAGCGACGAGAGCAGCAAGGCGTTTGTCTCTCTGTTCTTGATGAGTAACTCGTGGGTGTCGGGGTCCAGATGACGACATTGTCTGCAACAGACATCGCCATAGGGCTCAAACACAACATAATCGAATCTCACCTCACACGTCTAACACCACTAAAGCTCAGGAATACGATCATGTAAACACATAGGCACATAATCACAGATTCACAGAAGCACATAAGCACGTAAGGCACAGAATCATAGAAGCACATAAGCACAAGAGGCAGTCAGAACACAGAAACCTATCATTCAAAGTCCGTGAGCGTTCGTGAATGACGATCGCAAATAGCATAGCGAGTGGTATATCATAAGCGAATAATATAGCAAGCAACATGGCGTAAAGTCGTTCCTCATGTAGTAGCGATTTGTTAGCGGTTTGAGGTAGAAGTGCAGTGCGAGTCGTGTGTGTTGATCAAAGCAAAAAGCGATAAGCGAATAAATCACCAAAAATCGTAACACATAAACAGATAAAATCACATAAAGCACATAAAATCCACATAAAAACAACAAATATCAGAGTCGGCAGTAGCGAGCTCAAAATCGAAACACATAAAAATCGAGAACAGATTGCCTGCGGCTATTAGACGTCGACTACCCAAAGTGGTTCGACTATTCACAAGGACTTTTGGTATACACTTTGACCTTCGGGACTGTGCTCTCGCCTCGATTTTGGGCGATCGGCACGCATCCTTTCAGTCATATCGTGACTTCAAGTCGTTGGAGTCCGTCGAGACTTTGGTGAGAATTTTATAAAACAAAATAGAGATCGGAACAAGTCGTCGAGGTTCGGGTTTCACCCTTGACTTAACGACTTCGTTCCTGTTTTTGATAAAATAAAGGAGAAATTATGCGTCAAAGTATGGATTTCACTCCTGATTCGGCTTAATTTCTCCTGTTTGTAGACAAAATACGGGTCGAACAAACAATTTAGTCGAGAGTTTGCGGTTTTCACACCTAATCTCGACCTAATTGCTCGTTCATTTTTGAAAACTAGAGGGCAATGATGGTGTAGCGTAGGCGAGAATAGCGAGAAACAGCAAGTAAGCTCGTACATAACCCCTACATGGTGTGCACAAGTCGGTCTGCTGGTACCTAACTATATACTATGTCGTTTCTAAGACATTGACCCGGACTAGGTCGAGTCTTGCCTAATTCCCTATAGTTATGGCTCTGATACCAATCTGTCACACCCCAACCGTTGGCGGAAACATCGGGGCGTGGCACTGAGCGAAACAGATTGCCCCGATGTTTCTGCCAACGGTTGGGGTGTGACACTTTCATCCATAAAGTGCTTCAAATGGGGCAGCATTGATGCTCGTATGATAACTATTGTTATAGGAGAATTCTATTAGTGTTAAGTGGTCATCCCAATTTCCACCAAAATTTATTACACATGCTCTAAGCATGTCTTCAAGGGTTTGGATCGTTCTTTCACTTTGTCCATCTATTTGGGGATGGTATGCAGTACTTAAATTTAGTCGGGTCCCCATCGCTCCTTGGAAACTTGTCCAGAAATGCGAAGTGAAACGACTATCCCTATCTGACACAATGGAGAGCGGGACTCCATGTAATGATACTACCTCGTCTACGTATAACTTAGCTAATCTTTCCATGCTAAAGGTTTCCTTCATTGATAGGAAATGAGCTGATTTGGTTAATCGATCTATAATCACCCAGATTGCATCGTTACCTTTCCTGGTCTTGAGCAACTTAGTAACAAAATCCATTGTTATTAGTTCCCATTTCCATACAGGCATTTCTAACTGTTGAAGTAAACCTGAGGGTTTCTGGTGTTCTGTCTTAACTTGCGAACAAGTTAAACACTTAGAAACGTATCTAGCTATGTCCTTTTTCATTCCTATCCACCAGAAGTTATTCCTTAAATCTTGATACATCTTATTATTACCAGGATGCATCGTATACCTAGATTTATGGGCTTCCTCTAATATTTTATCTCGTAAGTTTTCTTGTCTAGGTACCCAAATCCTTTTCTTTTGGAATCTCCAAATTCCATCAGTCCCTTGTTCTAATTCCTTTATTTGTCCTTTCATTCCTTCAGCATCATCCGTGATTGCTGTTTCTTGAACCCCTTTCAGTTGTTCCATTAAATCTAACTGGAGATTTAATCTAAGAGCACGAACTCGCCTTTGCTTCTCATGATACTTACGACTTAAGGCATCGGCTACTACATTTGTTTTTCCTTCGTGATATTGAATATCACAGTCGTAGTCCCTTAGAATTTCCATCCATCTCCTTGGCCTCATGTTTAATTCTTTTTGCCCAAATATATACCTCAAACTCTTATAATCTGTATAGACGGTAAACTTACTACCATATAGATAATGTCTCCAAATCTTAAGGGCAAAAATTATTGCACCTAATTCTAAATCTTGAGTCGTATAATTTTCCTCGTGCTTTTTCAGTTGCCTCGATGCATATGCAATTACCTTTTTTGCGTTGCATTAGCACACATCCTAATCCTAGCTTAGAAGCATCACAGTAGACTTCAAAATCTTCGGTTCCTTCGGGTAAGGCAAGAATTGGGGCATTTGTTAACTTTTGCTTTAAAATCCTAAAGGCTTCTTCTTGCTTGGGTCCCCATTCAAACTTAACAGTTTTACAGGTTAGCTTAGTTAATGGAACAACTATCTTAGAAAAGTCTTGGATGAAGCGCCTATAGTAGCCCGCTAATCCTAGAAAACTTCTAACTTCGGCTGCTGATTGCGAGATCTTCCAATTTGTGATCGCTTCTATCTTGGAGGGATCTACATGAATGCCTTCGTGGTTCACCATGTGTCCTAAAAATTGCACCTCTTGTAGCCAAAATTCACACTTTGAGAATTTGGCATAAAGCTTTTCTCTTCTTAACAGAGTCAAGAGGGCATGCATATGCTCATAGTGTGCGTTCTGACTTTGGAGTAAATAAGTATATCGTCGATGAAGACAATTACAAATTTATCCAGATACGGTTTACAGATTCTATTATCATGTCCATGAATGCTGCAGTGGAATTCGTTAATCCAAAGGGCATGACTGTAAACTCGTAATGACCATACCTAGTCCTGAAAGCAGTTTTAGGTATGTCTTCTTCCTGTACCATCAACTGATGATATCCGGAGCGCAAGTCTATCTTAGAAAAGTATCTAGCTCCCTGGAGTTGATCGAAAAGATCATCAATCCTAGGTAATGGGTATCGATTCTTAATGGTAACCTTATTTAATTCTCTATAATCGATACACATCCGCATCGAACCATCCTTCTTTTTCACAAACAACACAGGTGCTCCCCAAGGGGATGAACTGGGTTGTATGAATCCTTTACTTAACAATTCATCTAACTGCTTTTTCAGTTCTAACATTTCTGTAGGTGCTAATCGATAAGGTGCCTTAGCTATTGGTGCAGTTCCAGGAATTAGATGAATTCTAAACTCTACTTCCCTGTCTGGTGGTAATCTAGATAGCTCTTCTGGGAATACGTCAGGGTATTCTGATACTACTGGAATTTCCTTAAGTTCCTTATTCTTAGTGTTAATGATTACCGAAATCATATACACTATTCCTTGCTTTCGTTCATAACTAGCAACTTTCATTACTGAAATGAACTTCATGGGTTTACGTGGCTGATCTCCTGTAATCAAAATTACTTCTCCGGTGGGTGTATGAATTTCTATGGAATTTTGATCACAAAGAATTCGAGCATGGTTGAAGACTAACCAATCCATTCCTAACACGACATCGAATCCAGCTAAATTCATAGGTAGCAGGTTTGCAGAAAATTTATGTCTTGAGGGTTCTACCTTTCCTCCTTGGAGAATTTCATCTATATTAACTGAGTTTCCTTCTGTCGTTTCTACGGTAAAAACTTGCCTAAGTTTGGTTAGGGGTTGCTTAAGAGCTTGGCAAAATGAAGTATTTATAAAACTTTGGTTTGCACCAGAGTCAAATAATACTTTTGCGTAAATGTCATGAACTAGGAACGTACCAGCTATCACATCCGGAATCAGATCTGCTTCTTGTGTAGTTAGCTGGAAGGCTCTTGCATTCTTCTTATTAGTTCCTTCGGCAGGTTTGGCCTTGTTGTCAGCGGGCTTAACCAGTTTAGGGCATTCTGGTCTGAAATGTCCAGCTTCTCCGCAATTATAGCAGATCTTTGATTTCTTCCTGCACTCCTCCTCTCGGTGCCCCAGTGCTTTGCAGAAATTACAATTTTCCTTACATTTACCAAAATGTTTCTTTCTACAGTTTCTGCAGAATGGGGGTGTGGAAGATTGCCCAACTCCCTTTTTCTTGAAGTTACTATTAATATTACCCCCACGGAACCCTTGAGTAATCTTCTGGGCCAATTCCTTTTTCTTATTCTCTTCTCTTGTGCGTACCAGCCCATCGGTTAAGGTGTTGGCCAATTCCACCGCATCGTCAATCGTGCGGGGTCTCGCAGCTTTGACTATATCACGAGTTTCGCTAATTAGTCCCCAAATATAGCGAGAAATAAGCACCGGTTCTGGCGAGGCCAGAGTTGGTACTATTCTAGCATACTCGAAAAATTTCGAAGTATACTCTCGACAGTCAACATCCACCATCCGGTGGTTCAGGAACTTATTTGCCATCTGTTCCTTTTCATAGGCGGGACAAAACTTTCTTTCCACCAATTCTTTAAATTCCTCCCAACTCATGGCATATGCCATGTCACTTCCCTTGGCTTGCAGCACCGTGTTCCACCATTCTAACGCCTCTTCCTTGAAAAGGTGGGATGCATACATCACCCTATCCTCCTCTGCGCACTTACTTATTTTAATTACTGCTTTGGTCTTTTCCAACCAACGTAGTGCAGCAGTCGCCCCTTCATTACCTGCAAATTCGACTGGCTTACAGGCAAGAAATTCTTTGTAAGTGTAACCCAGCGTTGCCACTTTCATTTTCTTAAGTAACGGGGCTTGAATAACATTATTGTTATTGCCGCCCCCATTCACACTGTTACTGAAGTTATCGTCACGAGCGCGTTTGCTATGGTTGGCTTGGGAAGGTTCAACGGGATTTCTAGCAGCAGCGACGATTGCTGGGATAGCGTTGGCTATTCCCTGAGCAACGATATTTTCTATATCTTGTCTATTAAGAAAATGGTCTTTGTTATTGGGTTCAGATTGGTTAACTTCATTTTCCAAGTTAACTTCAATTGCCGGTTGGTTTTCTGCGTTTTCCATCTGAATAATTAACAATATATATAAATTATTATCACAAAATGGATAACAACTAAACACAATAGGGCAATCACAACACAATTAAGTCAACACATACAGCCAAAATCGTCGACCTTGCGACATTTATATTTTATATAATATTATGCATCCATACAATCCAGGTATTTACAAATATTTTATTTTTTTATTATTATTATTATTATTATTATTATACAATATTTTATTATTATTATTATTATTATTATTATTATTATATATATTGTTTGTTTTTTTCACATATTATTATTATAAAAACATTTAATTATAGTGAACTGGCTTTTCAAAAACGACGCTCCCTCTCGTCGTACTTCCACGTGATGTTTTCCCCCACTTCTCGAATTCGATTTCCCGCATCCAATAGTTCCTCGCCATAGCGGCGTAATTCGGCAACGTTCTCCGGGTTCAATGGTGGAAAAGGAGCAGGTTCAGGATCAAACTGGGGAAAGTAAACATTTGGGTTATTCATAAAATTTTAAAAATGCCAGTCACTCATCCACCATTCTTCCAACTGCCCAGTAACAGGTTGAGGGTTGACAATAGGGTTCTTAATAGCAGGTTCCAAATTGATGGGAAGTTCTGACTGAGCGGGGAAATTGAAAAGGGTTTCGTCAGCAGGTCCGATGAGGTCATAGTTTACCAGTTTTCTATCTAGTTCTTCCCAAGGTGGTAATTCCTGGGCTTGACCAGAGTTTTCCCCTACTTCTTTTCCTTTTCCTTTTGGATCCTCCGTCTTTTTCACCCTTTGGCCAGCGGGCTTCTTCTTTCGTCCTTGTTTCCAGTCCAGAAGCCTTCTCCTCTTTTTAGGTTTAGGTTTCTCCTGTGCCTGGGCCTGAAACACGAGTGGCTCCTTGGTGTCTGCCTGATAACCGGACTGGATTCCGGTTGTATCCATATCACTAGTATGGATTGTAAGACTTCGGAGGGCTTCCGATAGTTCATTCATGCTGTTTAGGCATACATGAAGAAACAAACAAAATTTCAAGTTAAAATTTTATTTATTAAATTAAATTTTCACATAAGCACAGAATGGCAAAGTTGAAAAATTAAGTATTTTTCAAATACTTAATTGGCTTAAATCAGTGGCTCTGATACCACCTTTTTCTGTCATGGCCCCCGATCCAGTTTCCCGGTTCGGATGTCGCGGAGCAGAAAACCTGTGGTATTGGTGTATCATTTGGCAGCGGAAATTTTAACAGGATCGTTTAAACTGAAAACACCCCTTTATTTTATTTCAAGTTTTGGGACAAACCCGGTAATTTACAATAAAGGAGTTTCACTGGGAAATCCCCTGATTACAAAAACATGTTTATTTATTTACTGAGCCACTTCATTCAAGCTGGCGTGCTACGCGACACTTTTCCTTGTTCACAGTAAATCACCTGAAACATGTTTAAAAAGATTTTATTAGCGGGGAAATACTGGCAAGTCATTCAATTTGTACAAAACGACACATTGTTATAATCTACAGTATTAAGAGCGATTACAATGTTTATACATCAACCAATTACCCCAAATCGGTATTTGTCACTCGACCGTATCTGTGACTATGGTCATATCACCCATTGGCTACCCCGTTGTCCAACGGTGACGGTTATCAAGTAATGTATACAAAACCCCACATACCGGTAGTAATTGAAGATTACAAAGACTTAATCCCAGTAATTATAACTTTGAAAACAAATAGGGTTTTGGAAACAATTTGGTAAAAAGAGAATGACTCACATTGTAAGTTTAAACGGACAGAGTATGCCTACGGATTAAGCCTGGTAACCTAGTTAAATAAAGCAAACGAAACTAGGTTAGTAACTTAATACAACATTTACGATAATTTCACGAAATCAAAACCCTCACGACGAGTGACAAAGTATAGCCCGAATTCAGGCAGCACTTAAACATACATCAGATCGGTTTCAATCGATCGGACATTGTATCGTAGCAGTGATCGAGTTATTACCTTGTTATCGTAGCGGCGTTTCGACTATTTGAACAGAATTTTGAGCAGAATGAAAGTGATTTTGAAGAAATTTTCGAGCAGAGATGACTGGTCATGCAACGTACTATGTCTAGCAAAAAATTAAGTCTCTCGCGGCCCGCGTAGACCTGAAGGAACATCATTCGCGGCCCGCGAGGGCCACCCTAGCTACGGCTAGGGCTGCCGTGTCACCCCCTAGGCCTGCCACGTGTGCGACACGTGGCCCTAAAGCTTATCCGGAGAGTTGCATGGCTGTCGCGCCCCGCATAGATCTCCCTTGGATCTTTCGCGGCCCGCGACCATCTTGAAAATTTTGATTTTCCTGATTTTTCATAAAAATTAGGTTTTTAGGGGTCCGGATTTTCACTTACGGAGTGGTTTAGGACATTTTCGTTCAGGTCCTTACATTCTCCCCACCTTATTTAAAATCTTGTCCTCGAGATTTACTGGAACAAGTGAAGGTACTTTTGCTTCATTTATGAGGTTTATATTGCCAGGAAAAAAGATAAGGAAAGAAGAAGATTTGGTTTCGTGAGTTTCAAAAACGTGGTTGATGTCAAGGAGATGGAACGTGCTCTCAACGGAACTAAGATGGGAGGATTCAAACTTATCGCCAACTTAGCAAAATTTGCAAAGGAAAACGTTGGTTTCAATGGAAACGGTAAGAGGAATGAGAATACAACTGGAAATGGTAAAGGATATCATATTCCTCAATAGGAAGTTAATGCTTTTATAAGTCAAGGGAAAGGAAAACTCTTTAGTGAACTTTTTTCTAAGGAGTATAACAAGTCAGCTTTCATCAATGAACCGGTGGTGGAAACAGTTTGTAGTATTGAGATCTCGGATGAGACTTCAGCATTCAAAGATTCGATAGGTTTTGCTTTAATAGGCAGGTGTAAGGACCTTGGGATCCTGAGGAACTTTAACAAATCATTGGCGGAACGTAGGATTAAAGGGTTCATGTTAAGTTACTTGGGAGGTCTTTCTATGTTAGTAAAGTTCGACGAAGAAGAAGCATGTTCCAATTTTCTGTGAGATCACAATATTTGGAAGGAATGGTTTTTCAACTTTGACTCGTGGAATTGTCAATCTATCCCGTTCGAACGACTTGCATAGGTCAGGATTCTTGGAGTCCCTATTCATTTAGCTGATAACGACGTCCTAAACAACATTGCGGAACATTTCAGGAAGATAGTGCATGGCTCCCAGCTGGAGACAGATGACAGGGACCTTTCGGTAAGTTGAATCGGGTTATTGGTGGGAGAAGGAAATAGAACTCATAATCATGTTACATTGAAATCGAAGGACAAACAGTATTGTGTTTGGATTGAAGAGGAAGTGAGTGACTGGGTTCCGGATTCAGTTGGCATGGTGGCTATCACGGATGACGTTTCGATGTCGCTGGAAAAATTATTTTCCGATGATGTCCAACTCAACTGCAGTTCACAAGGTCCAAGGTCGGATAACCAAAAGACGGGTGTAACACCTCGTAAAATCACGTCCAATGATGTATTAACACGTGTAATAGACCCTAATAAAGTCAAACATTGAATTTAAGGGACTAATTTTTTCGAAAAATCGAAAACTTTGATTATGAAAGGACTGGAAGTGATAGCATACCTAAAATAAGTTTCTAAATAATCTCTTACGATTTTTATATTCACAAATGAGCCACTTGATGATTAAGTGTAGCCGTTTGCGTAATTAATTGAAAGTTTGTGCGATGAAGGGTTAAAAGCGTCAACATGTTAATTCTTACCTCTGAGTGACCTTTTAACAAACCAGGAGCTTCATGATATTTTATTATACTCTCGGGAATGCCAAGTAATGGCCGTCTAAGGTTTTTATGCCTATAAGTAAAGTTACGCGCAACTTTGCAAGTTAGAGGGACTAAAAGTGTCAATATATTTAATTATACCTCTGAATGACCTTTTAGCGAACCTGAAGTATCGTGATGTTTAATAATACTTTCAAGAATGCCTAATATGGATTAGATAAGGTTTCAATGCTATTAAATGATGAGATGCGCAAGTTTGCGCAATAGAGGGACCTAAAGCGTCAACTTTTGAATCTACGCCTTTCGGTGACCATCTAAGCGAACGAGAGCGTAGTAACATTTAATTATATGCTTGGGAATGATCAATATGGGCCATGGAAGGCTTGGATATCATTAAACGGCATTTCACGCTACTTTGCGCAATTAAAGGACTATTTGCGTCAAACTGCAAAAGTATGTCGATTCGTAGGGTATCGGACCTTCCAGAATATGATCGTAAGTTAAAAATACCCTAAATATCCCTTACCTAGCTTAGATATAGGTTTGGAGGTGTTTGATGCGCAAAAATAAACTTTTAAGTCATGCAGGGACTAAAAGTGTCAAAAAGTGCACAAGTTTGCATTTTCGCGCATATCTCACATTCTTAATATACCCGGGCACCCAAAAATTTATGTAAGCACTAAAATATTTTATTTTAGTGTATGGCTTGATAAAATTCCATTCGTCGCGTAGTTTGGATCGTTTTTCGCGTCCGTCCGTGTTTCGTCATAATTAGACGAACAACGTGACCGTACGGCCAAACGAACCGACATCCAACATGTTTTTGAGCATGTTTCATGTCCCCTATATTTATGCATCATGTTAGAGACTTGAAATGAGGTTAACAGGCCTTAGATGTGTCAGAAACACATTATTATGCAAGCAGGGACCAAAACTGCACTTTTGAAAGTTTGTTTGAGCTGTGCAGGCCGTAGGCTATGCCCCCTGCAGCGTAGCCTACGCCGAGGTCTGGGCAGATTCATATTTTCAGCATTTTTGTCATTTTTCAAGGGCTTTTAGGTAAAATTCTCAATACCATGAGCTGGTTTTCAACACCCATTGTATTTAGAAACCATGGGCACACATGGAGGGCCAAGATTTAAGCACGGTTATCGAGGAACGATCCTAACGGTTCTCAAAATCCTATATAAACCCACTTGATTCTTGCTCTCATTTCACCCATGATCTGAATTGTTCTAAGTTAGGGCCTTTGTGCTTCATACCTGAACATCCTAGATCAATTCCATCCTTGCTTGGACCCTTTGTAAGTGTCCTTTCGTGCTTAGTTTAATTATTTAGTTTTTTAAACCGAAAAGTCAAGCGTTTTCGATAAACGCTTTGACTTTTAAACGGTTGAGCCATTTTTCGTAACGAACATGGCTACGTGACCGTAATTAGGTAGGTGTTAAACCCTCAAAAGGGCACCTCCTAATTACCACGTTTACTTAGTTAAATTGTCGGGTCAAATAAAAGTCAATCGGGTTAGTTTTAAATAAAATTAATAACTATTAATATAAAAACCATAAAATCAGTTTTCTCTCTTTAATAAATTGGTAAATATTAGTTGAACATGTCTAATTATGATTCAACCCGACAATTCTAAGTATAGGCTCGGTTCGGAACCGAAAGTCGCAAAAGTTGACTTTTGCTTTGACTTTCAGTTCTGACCCGATTTAGCTTAGTTTATATATGCCTTAGGATTCCTTTAGGACCAGGTTATAGGTTAGTATAACCCTCTGAGGTTATACAACTTGGTTCCATAGAAATCCTAGTTCATGCTTGTTTCCGTTAAATGCCTAAATGTTGACCGTTATGCCATTTTGACCCTAAAACGAGAATTTTGAAAATGTGAGAGGACAATAATCTTTATTACTGATTTATAAACTTGTCCCTAAAATTTGACATCAGTTTGAGGTCTAGATTAGGAGTTATGCTCAATAGCGTAATTAGAAAGCCTTTTATTAATTAAACGGCGTAATTAGCGTATATCCTATCTAAACCCAATTTTTGATGCCAAAATTTTTACCTACTAATATAAAATAATATTTTGGGATTTTTAAAGATTTTTATTTATTTTTAGGCTGAGCATAACATAGGGTTCTAGGCTTGATTCGGTAATTGCCGGTTTTGCCCTTTTGGGCTATAAAATGAGTTTTACAAATCCATTTGACCCCAAACCTTTTTCTACTGATCTAATATGATAAATAAAATATTTTGAGCCTTCTGGAATAATAAAAATATCAGCTTTCTATACAAAACCCGGAAATGGCTCCAAATCGCCTTTCTTTTCGTTTTTAACGCATAGTATGTATCGAAACTAGTTTAAATATATAAGGGTTGATGCCTACTGATATTTTTAGTAAATTTCTATATTTTAACAGTAAGCAAAAGTTTTAAACTCAGATTCTCTGTTTTGCCCTTTTTAAGCCTATGTGGAATTACCAAAATGCCCCTACGGTGCATAGTATGGTTATAATTAATAAATTTCACATATATATGATACCCTACTGATATGACTTATTAAATTAAGTATAATTACTGATTTAATCAGACCTGTAACTCAGAATGATATTTAAACTCTCTTATAACCTTTAAAATGACCAAAATACCCCTACGGGGCATAAATTGGTCTTAAACTCGTTTTGGGCATAATGGAATGTATCCTACTGATATCACAACATATTTAGGGCATATTAACTTAGGAAACTTGTATATGACTCATTTGGTTACTCGTTACGCACTTTTCACGTTCGGATCGACGTATGTAACTAGTTTGCATATATTAGCCGAAACGGGTCAAACCATATCGTTTTTGTCTCAAAATTCAGAATGTGTTTAAGTTACCCATATTAAACAAGCATACAAGCTTGTCGGGTCAAAACCACATTCTAAACCGGTCTTCGCTTTATCATGCGTTTGAATCGTGTCTTCCATTTTAAAACTAACCGGTCTAAGCTTAGGCTTAATTAAAGACCCGTTAGGAATCTAATAGGTTATTAAAAACCTTCGTTCCAGATTTAGGAGCCCAGTAAAAGCTATCTGTACTTGCTTGGTGGTATACGGTTGGGATAAATTGTATAAATTTGTTCAGGTAAATACTCTTAACTTATTTTCCCTATACGGGCTTGGGATACGGTACTATAAAAGTACCGCTTGGTCGGGTATGTAGTCATTTAAATCGGATTGTGATTAATGTATTTACATAACTCGCTTTATTCTGTATTATTTGGTGTATGGCCCTTGGGGGTTAAATGACCATGTCCCGGATATCCTTGGCATCATTCGAAGAAATGGCCACGACCTAAGCACGGGGTGTAGGCGTACACCTGACAGTTGCATATGTAAAAACTGGTAGCCCACTTAAAGGAATCAGCCTTGTGGGTATTATACCTGTGGCGTGTCACTTAATCTAGACCGGCCCTACAAACCGGCACTGACGGACGACAAATAAGTAAAACTGTATACAAGATTATTTTTGAATAATTGTCCCAAGTTATAAAAGATATTTTTGCCTAAGTGCATTCAAATTAATTTTTAAACTCTTTTCAAAATGAGTCAGTTAAGTTGTATTTACCAGTGTAAACTGACGTATTTTCCAAAAAGGCTAAGTGCAGGTACTAGACGGAATAGGCTGGCTACTCCAGGCATCACTACTCAAGTCTCGCAAGCTTTAGATGCCTTTAAAGTTTGTTGAACAATTCCCTTTTTATTTGATCCGCCTGTGGATCTGTTTCAACTATTTTGTGATACTCAATATTACAATTTTATTTAGTTGAAATGAATCTATCCTTTGCTTCCGCTGTGTATTTAAATTTGTGTTGTTTGACTATGATGATATCAACTACGTCACGATACTCCCCACCGGGCCCACCGGTAGTACGTGGAAATATCGGGGTGTGACAGGTTGGTATCAGAGCCAACATTGAGTGAATTAAACACTAGCCTTTTTGTGTTTAATCTCAATGACACAGTAGCACATTCCTTGACCTTCTGAGTCTAGACTTAACATAGGAATACTCCCAGCTCTATTCGGAGAATTATTGCTTTCAATTCCATATATTTTAAATACGTCGCCAAGCAAAGAAGCCATAATGGAAATTCTCCCCATTCGAAGCCTAGGGAAGGCCGAGCTTTGTACTGCGACCAGGATTAACATGCAACCAAGGAGAAAACATTCAGAAATAAAGTAAAGAAGAAAACTCCTTTTGCTGAAGATCGTTTCCTTAATAGTCCTCATAAGAACATGTTTATCTTCCAGTTCCTTCGAGGACAACATGTTCCTTTCAAGTCCCGTTTAGGGCAATTCTGAACCTCTTTTAAAAAAAAATTCCTTGGAATGTTTTATCTAAATGTTATATACATCATTATATATGAACATAAAATATGAATAATAACATTCCTTTTATAAGATCTACCATTATAATAAAAAATGGCAAAATCTAAAAAGGACAAGACCTAGCCCATGTGTCATTTTAAGAACAGGGCCAAGATGGCAGTTCCTCAATTAGATTCAGATCCCTATTAACATCTCAATTTAGGATTGTTCTGCGTTAAAAATGAAAAAGAATCTTAAAGGTAAACCTAGCCTATATGACAAGGCCAAGATGGTAGAACCTATTCAAAAGATTCAAATCCTTGTTAACATCAGTAACATGTTAACATTCCTGGCAGACGTGGTTCGATAAAATCGCATAAATCATCCTTATACGGGATTCTCCCGAAATCCCTTCTTATTTTGTGAATTAAGCATCCGTTAGGGATGTAATGCTTACGGGCCATATTCATTGTCATATAAGACAAACGACAGTCGTAGCCTACAACTCCCTGTCAAGAAAAGGCAATTCATTGTCATATAAGACAAACGACAGTCGTAGCCTACAACTCCCTGTCAAGAAAAGGCAATGAACAACGTTCAAGCCTAAATACCTTGATTCTACAAAATCATGGGTTATAATTTAAAGTTGCCCTTATAACTTGGCTTTTTGTGCCATAGTTATATTTAATTAAATCTAGGATAAATATAATGAAAATCCTGAATAAAATAAATATCATTCCTTTCCTGCCAGTATACATATTAAAAGAAAATCTTAAAAGGTATAACCTAGCTTGAATGTCATTAAAGACCTAGCTAAGATGGTAAGACCTGTTTAAAAGAAATTCAGATCCTTGTTAACATCTAAAAATATGTTAACACTCCTGACAACCGTGATGCGATAAAATCACACTTGTCATCTTCATATTAGGAATTTCCAAACCCCTTATTTAGCGTAAATGATCAATAGGAATCATGGCTAATAAACGTCGAACATGATGTACACATCTAAACATCCATCTGGGATGTATACCTACGGGCAAAGATGTATACATGAAAAAAGATAGTTTTATTTCATAACTTCTTGTCAAAGACAATGAACCATGAAATTTTTCCGATCCAAAGGAATCATTGATTATGTTTTAAAAATTTCCCTAGTGACAAGGCATCTGTGCCATCAAAAGTCCTTTGGAACAAGCCCTTGTGCTATATAAAATGTCAGTACGACATTGACAGTCGTGATTTATGTCCCCTGTCTAATAAACATAAAGGATTATATTCCATTTAAATGCCAAAGATGGTTTATTTAAAAGCCTAGGCAAAGCATAATCAAATAAATTAAATACTATCTACTGGCCTATATGGTTTAATCGCACCATGGCTATTTAATTATCAAGTTCGACAATTCACTACATAATTAAACAGATTATTACTGCTTGGTTTGTAGCCTTCTGTTACACCCTAATTCGTATTTGACAAAAAGTCGCAGCGGAAACACGAACCATAAAATTTCTTTCATTATAAATACCTCAACCTATTTAAAATTCAACTTTAACATAATTCTTATTCATAAATCCGTCATCCTCTTATTTACTGATTAAAAACATAGCTTACGCTTACTACATTTTACATTCAACGTCCCCGTACAATCTCTCTAGTGGCTCGGTCTTCAATCCCTAATCCTTCAGATAATCGCTCATTATCCGTACAACCTGCATTTACCACACACATTCATAACATTAGTACACATTAGAGAACCAAAGTTCATTCGCGTACACTTCACACTTCGTCATCTTTTAAGCTTTAAGCATTTCATCTGCATATCCATTTCCTGATGAGGCTTCAATAATGTACCTGCATTACTTTTCATTCTCGAGGTACACCATTAATAACGTTAACCCTCATCGTCTCTAAATCATGCTTACATACGTACTCACATACATATCTACGTACGTACATCTTTTCTCTACAACTTTACATACGTGCATACACTCATACATGCCTTTCCCAATCATTACACACATACATACCCTCGTACATATCTTTACACATACATACATACACATCTACATGCATACAAACCTTTCCCACATCATTGCATACATACCCTCGTACATATCTTTAAGCATACATACATACACATCTACATGCATACAAACCTTTCCCACATCATTGCATACATACATACCCTCGTACATATCTTTAAGCATACATACATACACATCTACATGCATACAAACCTTTCCCACATCATTGCATACATACATACCCTCGTACATATCTTTAAGCATACATACATACACATCTACATGCATACAAACCTTTCCCACATCATTGCATACATACATACCCTCGTACATATCTTTAAGCATACATACATACACATCTACATGCATACAAACCTTTCCCACATCATTGCATACATACATACCCTCGTACATATCTTTAAGCATACATACATACACATCTACATGCATACAAACCTTTCCCACATCATTGCATACTTGCCAATGAGAATTAAATCAATAATTCTTACCTGGGGTACGGGATCCCGCTTTAAGGTTCCTAAATGGAACCTAAGGTGGGATTCTTGACTGGGGTATGGGATCCCGCTTTAAGGTTCAGGAACCTGAGGTGGGATTCTTGCCTGGGGTATGGGATCCCGCTTTAAGGTTCAGGAACCTGAGGTGGGATTCTTACCTGGGCTTTGGGATCCCGCTTTAAGGTTCAGAAACCTGAGGTGGGATTCTTACCTGGGCTTTGGGATCCCGCTTTAAGGTTCAGAAACCTGAGGTGGGATTCTTACCTGGGCTTTGGGATCCTGCTTTAAGGTTCAGAAACCTGAGGTGGGATTCTTACCTGGGCTTTGGGATCCCGCTTTAAGGTTCAGAAACCTGAGGTGGGATCACTTACCTCGTGCGTCCGAGTTCGTGTCCGTTATCTTGTCTCTTTTTGACCCGTTAGCCTTTCATGCTTGAGTCCTTCTCGACATGATTCCTATACTTTCATGTCGCCAAATCACATTCTTATTAGCATACATAATTGTACAAGCTAACGATCATATCGATCGTATAATTCATATTTGACGTTCATAGTCACTTCTAACAAGCATAATACATGTAACCAAATTCATATCATTTCCAACTCGTGGAGTCCGTAATGTCATCGCATTAGACACACATACGTCTAACACGCATCATATAACTTACTTTAGTCTTACAATTATGACAACATGGCAGTTGACTTTTAGAAGTCAACGGTCCATTTACTTTAACTTTTGACTTTTCATTATATGCCCGTAACATTATCATCGACTATACGGACATCACTATATACATATCATCTTTTACTTACATACTATTTCATTTATTAAGCTCACCTAGGCATTTCATCAAACACTTGGTGTGCGTACTGCCTTCTAAGCATAACGTACAACTAATTCATGCACAATCTTCTAATTTCATACATAATTCATCAATTTCTTCCTTCCAATCAACACGAATCATACATGCATAATCATCAAGCATATAATCATCACATTTCTTCCAATCTTTCTAACAAGAATCCATCATACATAAAAATACATCAACATTCCACAAGAATTAGACATGGATGATGATTCAAATCATCATTCTTACCATAACAAATGGGTTTCACCCTTAAACATCAAATTAACCTCATTCATGCATAATCCATGTTCCAAATGATGAATCTAACACATACTCATGCTCAATTTCATACAAATTCGTGATTTACAACATAACCCATTTCGTGCATCATCACCAATCTCGAATCTAAGACATACCTTACGATCCCCTTGTGAAGGTGATCATTAATCCGTGTTTGGTTATGAATTTGAGCTTCGTTTTGCCTTCCAATTTGAGGGAATAGATGAAGTTAGGGTTTTGACTTCATGAGAGCTCCTGCTCTCTCTCTAGAACACACGATCGTGTGTGTGTTTGTGTGTGTAAATCTTTATTTGTTAAATCAACTTTCAACTTAACCCACTTTAACCCCTCAAGTTGCCACTAATTATAAATGGGCACAACTTTCTTTCTTTTTATTACTTTTACCCTTTTGTTAACTTGGTTAAATAACCCAGTCATTCATTTCTTGATGCACCACATCATAACATTTAACGAATATAAACATTCGGGTTTTGGGGCGTTACAAGTCTACCCCCCTTAAATGAGGTTTCGTCCCCGAAACCTTTCTCATTTCCTCTTACACACACACATTCATGTTTGACTTCATAGTCGCATCATAATCATAAGTAACCATACTATCTCAATTCATAATTATTCAATCAATTGGCTTCTTCTTCTTAACAAGTCTATACTTTCCATGGCATACTTTCATATAACATTCTCATTTCCTTTGACCCGTTAAAACAGGTTAATATACATTCTTATTCAAGCTTATAATAATGCTTACACTCATATGATCATTTTATAACAGATTAAATACCTTCATCTCATCCTTTAAGATTTCATTCTATAGACGCATTGCATAACATTTAACCCTTGTTTTGTTATCACAACAAAACTACCATTTCATAGTCACACCCACGTGCTTAACTCCGTAGCTAACATCATTCTACGTTTCCATAATCTTTTGTACCATACATATCCTCACGTTACTTGCACATTCGGATATTTTCATTCCTATCATTCTTTTGTTCTTTTGCTTTACATTACTTTTATGACTTGTTTGACGCATACATGGTCAAGCTATTGACTTCTTCTTATGTAGACTAGTTCCGTCTTTTATATCTTAAATCCGTTTCGCGGATTCGAACACATTATTCATACCTTTCGTACCTTCTATGTTTTGAATCCGTCTCGCGGATTCAAACATTGCATTTACGCCTTTCATTCTTTGAATCCGTCTTGCGGATTCAAACATTGCATATACGCTTTTCATCCCTTGAATCCGTCTCGCGGATTCAAGCATTGCATTCATATCTTTCATTCTTTGAATCCGTCTCGCGGATTCAAACATTGCATATACGCTTTTCGTCCCTTGAATCCGTCTCGCGGGTTCAAGCATTGCATTTCATGTTTCGAATCCGTCTCGCGGATTCTAGCATAGCATTTCATGTTTCTAATCCGTCTCGCGGATTCTAGCATAGCATTTCATATTTCGAATCCGTCTCGCGGATTCTAGCATAGCATTTCATGTTTCGAATCCGTCTCGCGGATTCTAGCATAGCATTTCATGTTTCGAATCCGTCTCGCGGATTCTAGCATAGCATTTCATGTTTCGAATCCGTCTCGCGGATTCTAGCATAGCATTTCATGTTTCGGATCCGTCTCGCGGATTCTAGCATAGCATTTCATGTTTCGGATCCGTCTCGCGGATTCTAGCATAGCATTTCATGTTTCGAATCCGTCTCGCGGATTCTAGCATAGCATTTCATACTCTCATTCTTGAGAGTCTTACATTTCTCTTCACCCTCACGTCCACCTACTACTTAATTCTAACGGACATACCTGTATTAATTATCACGGTCCCACGAACGTCATATGCTTCACGTGTACTGGCCAGGTACACAATCCACATACTAGTTTCGTGTCTTCGTGTAATTGTCACCTTATGTCCGAAGAATTAGGTTTCGGCACGTGTATCATTTTTCAAAACATGTTTACTATACCATCATGGTCCTTCATTTAGCATTTTTCTTCCCTTAATGCATTTTACCATTTCATATACCGACATATTGAATTTACGTACCTGGGTTCAACTTTATCTTATTTCATGCATTGGTGTCGGTACTTGACCGCACTCGCGGATCATCCTCTTCAAACGCTTATACTTACTTTGCATATACAAAACCGTCAGTTTCTTTATGCGTATACATAAGTACATACTTACATTCTCTTTTACCTTTGGATCTTGACCGAGTCTTGGATTGTACGGGTTTCTTATCACAAGAGCACACAGGTTTGAGTTCAAGCACTTACCTTCTTACACTTGATTCTCTCAAACCAGGGCTCTGATACCAACTTGTTACACCCTAATTCGTATTTGACAAAAAGTCGCAGCGGAAACACGAACCATAAAATTTCTTTCATTATAAATACCTCAACCTATTTAAAATTCAACTTTAACATAATTCTTATTCATAAATCCGTCATCCTCTTATTTACTGATTAAAAACATAGCTTACGCTTACTACATTTTACATTCAACGTCCCCGTACAATCTCTCTAGTGGCTCGGTCTTCAATCCCTAATCCTTCAGATAATCGCTCATTATCCGTACAACCTGCATTTACCACACACATTCATAACATTAGTACACATTAGAGAACCAAAGTTCATTCGCGTACACTTCACACTTCGTCATCTTTTAAGCTTTAAGCATTTCATCTGCATATCCATTTCCTGATGAGGCTTCAATAATGTACCTGCATTACTTTTCATTCTCGAGGTACACCATTAATAACGTTAACCCTCATCGTCTCTAAATCATGCTTACATACGTACTCACATACATATCTACGTACGTACATCTTTTCTCTACAACTTTACATACGTGCATACACTCATACATGCCTTTCCCAATCATTACACACATACATACCCTCGTACATATCTTTACACATACATACATACACATCTACATGCATACAAACCTTTCCCACATCATTGCATACATACCCTCGTACATATCTTTAAGCATACATACATACACATCTACATGCATACAAACCTTTCCCACATCATTGCATACATACATACCCTCGTACATATCTTTAAGCATACATACATACACATCTACATGCATACAAACCTTTCCCACATCATTGCATACATACATACCCTCGTACATATCTTTAAGCATACATACATACACATCTACATGCATACAAACCTTTCCCACATCATTGCATACATACATACCCTCGTACATATCTTTAAGCATACATACATACACATCTACATGCATACAAACCTTTCCCACATCATTGCATACATACATACCCTCGTACATATCTTTAAGCATACATACATACACATCTACATGCATACAAACCTTTCCCACATCATTGCATACTTGCCAATGAGAATTAAATCAATAATTCTTACCTGGGGTACGGGATCCCGCTTTAAGGTTCCTAAATGGAACCTAAGGTGGGATTCTTGACTGGGGTATGGGATCCCGCTTTAAGGTTCAGGAACCTGAGGTGGGATTCTTGCCTGGGGTATGGGATCCCGCTTTAAGGTTCAGGAACCTGAGGTGGGATTCTTACCTGGGCTTTGGGATCCCGCTTTAAGGTTCAGAAACCTGAGGTGGGATTCTTACCTGGGCTTTGGGATCCCGCTTTAAGGTTCAGAAACCTGAGGTGGGATTCTTACCTGGGCTTTGGGATCCCGCTTTAAGGTTCAGAAACCTGAGGTGGGATTCTTACCTGGGCTTTGGGATCCCGCTTTAAGCTTCAGAAACCTGAGGTGGGATTCTTACCTGGGCTTTGGGATCCCGCTTTAAGCTCCCGTTTCTTCCTACATGCTTGTAAATTCACATTCTATCATATGAACTTAAAATCCCACATCCGGATTACGGAAATTCTTAACTTTACGCTCCATCGGCTTATTATCATTTTCTAACTATTTGACCCGTTATGGGTATTTGCGCATTAAACGGTTTATGACAACAAAACCATACTTCCCATTTCCATACTTGTCCAAAACATTAAACTAATCGTATAACTTGTTCTTAAACCACTTATTAAGATCATTTGCCCAAAATACCCATCAAGGGCATTTTGGTCAACTTTAATCCCATCCTTTACGACGAAAGATTACGACACATAATTGACTTCAACCGTCATGCTTAGTTAATTAATACGCCTTATAACTTAAACGAACATACGAAGTGATTGCAGAAATCACTTACCTCGTGCGTCCGAGTTCGTGTCCGTTATCTTGTCTCTTTTTGACCCGTTAGCCTTTCATGCTTGAGTCCTTCTCGACATGATTCCTATACTTTCATGTCGCCAAATCACATTCTTATTAGCATACATAATTGTACAAGCTAACGATCATATCGATCGTATAATTCATATTTGACGTTCATAGTCACTTCTAACAAGCATAATACATGTAACCAAATTCATATCATTTCCAACTCGTGGAGTCCGTAATGTCATCGCATTAGACACACATACGTCTAACACGCATCATATAACTTACTTTAGTCTTACAATTATGACAACATGGCAGTTGACTTTTAGAAGTCAACGGTCCATTTACTTTAACTTTTGACTTTTCATTATATGCCCGTAACATTATCATCGACTATACGGACATCACTATATACATATCATCTTTTACTTACATACTATTTCATTTATTAAGCTCACCTAGGCATTTCATCAAACACTTGGTGTGCGTACTGCCTTCTAAGCATAACGTACAACTAATTCATGCACAATCTTCTAATTTCATACATAATTCATCAATTTCTTCCTTCCAATCAACACGAATCATACATGCATAATCATCAAGCATATAATCATCACATTTCTTCCAATCTTTCTAACAAGAATCCATCATACATAAAAATACATCAACATTCCACAAGAATTAGACATGGATGATGATTCAAATCATCATTCTTACCATAACAAATGGGTTTCACCCTTAAACATCAAATTAACCTCATTCATGCATAATCCATGTTCCAAATGATGAATCTAACACATACTCATGCTCAATTTCATACAAATTCGTGATTTACAACATAACCCATTTCGTGCATCATCACCAATCTCGAATCTAAGACATACCTTACGATCCCCTTGTGAAGGTGATCATTAATCCGTGTTTGGTTATGAATTTGAGCTTCGTTTTGCCTTCCAATTTGAGGGAATAGATGAAGTTAGGGTTTTGACTTCATGAGAGCTCCTGCTCTCTCTCTAGAACACACGATCGTGTGTGTGTTTGTGTGTGTAAATCTTTATTTGTTAAATCAACTTTCAACTTAACCCACTTTAACCCCTCAAGTTGCCACTAATTATAAATGGGCACAACTTTCTTTCTTTTTATTACTTTTACCCTTTTGTTAACTTGGTTAAATAACCCAGTCATTCATTTCTTGATGCACCACATCATAACATTTAACGAATATAAACATTCGGGTTTTGGGGCGTTACACCTTCAAAGCTTCATCATGGCTGACCCCTCTGAAGCTCGCAATCATCCAGTTGATCAGAATAATGATGCAAGACTGAACTTAACGGGCACCGAGCTACAGGCTATGATGGATACAGCCGTAAACAACGTTGTGGATTGTGTATTAATGGATCATAAGCGAAAGTGCGATAATACCCCAAATAAGGGTTATAAAAAGGGTAAGACCGGTTCAAACTATGACCAATCCAAGCCAAAGGAGGCAAAACCCGAATGTAAAATCTGCGGGAAGAAGAAGCACTTCGGAAAATGTATATATGAACAGACCAGGGGATGTGGCATCTATAAAGGGATGGATCACAAGACCCATGAATGCAAGGAATTGAAGGACAACCAGCAGTCAAGTGAAAAGACCAGATGCAAAACCGGTAGGAAATAACACCTCGGGAAATGCAGATTTGAATTTCAGCCTTCACCTTGTGGAATCTGCAAGTCCAAGGAGCATAGGATCTTGGATTGCAAAAAGTTGGAAGATGCGACCTGTCATGGTTGTGGCGAGAAAGGGAACATAAAGACCCGCTGCCCAAAGAAGGCGAGTAAAGGAAAAGGCGCTTTAAATTCACAAGCTAAGCCTTGTGGAATTTGTAATAAGGAAGGGCACAAGACTTTGGAGTGCCAAGACATAAAGGACGCAACCTGCTATGGTTGCAATGAAATAGGGCACGTCAAGACAAATTGCCCAAATAAAACCAAGAATCCTGGCAAGGCTAAGAAGACCAAAGCTGGAAGCTCCCAGATGAATGCTCAAGAGGCTATTCGGGATGACAATGTCACAACAGGTACTTTCTTTATCAATAACGCTCATGCTAGAGTATTATTTAATTCAGGTTCAAATAAGTCTTTCGTAGACAATGGATTTTGTAAATCTTTAAATCTGCCTGTTAAAACTCTAAGTGTTAAGTATAAAGTAGGATTGGCCAATGGTACCTCAGAGACTGCTTCATCAATATTAGATGGATGTTTTATATCCATTAGGAACCATTCTTTTCCACTGTCCTTGTTTTCGTTGAAATAGAGGGACTCGATATAGTGATAGGAATGGATTGGTCATCTTATAGCTAAGCCCATATTGTGGGTGATAAGAAGCAAGTAGTTAACAAGACTCCTTGTGGTGAGCCTTTGACAATTCAAGGAGACACATGGTATGGATTGCCTATGTACCTGCAGAATTTGGTATTTAATACCAAAGCTATGAGTATGGAAACTCAGAAGGGACAAACAAAAGTCGCGATGCTAGAAACGCGACAAATGTTAATGGTGCATCAAATATGAACCTCAATGTTAAGGGAGTTAATCGCCAAAACTGTGAATAACGCAGTTGTTAGAAAAGCTATAAGAAAATTCATGAAAAGGTTCAAGAAGCCAAATGTTGTTTGCTCAAAAACACATGTCGCTGCTCATGAGAAGAGCTTCATACATACTTCAAATGCGAAGAATAAACCCAACAAAGGCATATATGGCAAGGAGCCCATTATTTTTGGGTATACTTAAAAGTACTTCGTCTCTTGGAAGTCAAGAGACTTCAATAGTAAAAAGGGACCATCGATTGCAGGAAATTGTTGGATGAAGTAGAAACCATTAGGTGTATCAGCGGTTACGCTGAAAAGAACGCGGTGAGATATGCATCACAGCCATTCAATGGCAACACCCTTAATTAGTGAGGACATTAATGAAGTCCACAAGAAAGATCCCCTTATACAGTGTGGGATGGTCCAGGTTTTAAGGACCTTATTAGAAAAACCTATTACCCGTTTCATGAAATGGAAAAAGATGAGATAAGAATTTTCGGACTCTCACCATAAAAGTTTTAGATTGTCGACAGTATGTGGCAAATTTTAATTCATTGGCTAAGATGGTGCCCTATTACACTTACCCAAAATCTAAGCGTAATGCAATAGTTATTGGTGGTTAGCACCGGCAATAAGAGGGCACGTTATAATTTCAAAGCCTGTTTGTTATAAATCCATTATGGATTTACCTCAGCCACTCACGTTTTACAGATTAAGAAATAACCAGTCAAAGCTGAGACCGCCCTAAAATTTGTCAAGGATTTTATAGCTAAGTAAAAGGATTAAGAATGGAGGCGTTTAACCCTCCTGATTAATGATTAGAGGTAGTTCACCTTAATAATGACACCAGATAAATCTCTTATTGTGATTTTATTGCTAAGAGTTACATTTGGTTTCAGGTACTGCTAAGTCTCTCATAAAACCATAAGCTTAGCAAACTTTTAGAAATTATCCCGTAAGAACCCCAGATGTTAAGTGTAAGGTAAAACTTACAGGCGAAATCATAAGAACCATTTCTTCTATTCTTGTCAGAAACCTTCGGTCGTAAAATTTTAGAAGTATCCTCTCTCTAGAGGAAGTGCGTCAGCATATATAGTTGATATCTCTTGATCTCTATCGATTGCGAATACCAGATGGTATGATAAAAGCGCCGTATAAGGATTGGTGTATCTTTAATATGTTCCATAGATTGCTTCCATGCCTGATCAGTATGGAGGTTTAATGCATGGAACTTCAAAGATATCCCGATGGGCATATGGTACTAAAGTCAGCTAAAGGTATTCAAAGAAGATATCCAGAATGGAATTGACCAAGTAAAGGTCTTCGATTAAGGAATTCGTGGACTCGTAACATAAATGTGTCACTTATCCGACACAGTATATGATAGATGAACTGGAGCCTGAGATTTGGAAAATCTCTGTAACCTCCTTGTATCTTGATTATCTTCTCCTAGGACTACCCTGTTTACCTCTTGTAAGGTAAGTAGAGTTAAGATTTGTATCCCATTTAGGGATGTATTATTAGGAAATCTCCAAGACGAGTAGTGCCATCATTAGAAGAATCGAAACCCTGATTAAGTAAGTTTTAAAATAAGAGGATTCATTTAGCCTAACTCAATATTCTGAGCATTCGGTATTGTTAATTAAGAAAGACGGTTCATTTTGTTTATGCGTTGATTACTGCAACTCTGATTAGGCAACAATTAAGAATTTCCATCAGCTGCCCAGGATCGTCGATTTGCTCGACTAACGGCAAGGGTTAGCCATCCCTTAAGATTAGTTTTAAGCAGCGATTGGAATAACCATCTCACCTTGAGATTAGCTTTTCTATAATAATTGATGTATAAGTATTAAGGCTGCTCCTTAGGAGACCTTGTATAGATAGAATGTTAAACATCTAATGTTGGACAAAAGATTGGTAAGTCCAATTATCATAATCTGAAAAGTTGCCTTGGAAACAACGAATAAGATCAAACAAATCCATAATCATCTGTAAGTTGCCAGTATTCGGCAGAAAATCAAGGATTTATGAATATAGCAACCCTCCTAAGTTTTTGTTAAGGAATAAGGTTCAACAAAAGTTATCACCTTGGAAGGGTGTGCCAATTTGTTAATTATCAGACTAGTTAAGCTCTGAATATATAAAATCATTCGAAGGAATCGAATGTATCAAGATCAAATAGCTTATGAGCTAAAACCCATTTAAGGAGCTTGGTGAAACTCGCAATGAAACCCACACTAATGGTTTAAGAATATGTTTCCCTAATAAGTCACGAAGCATTATCATCTAATGATATGCAGATTAATGAAGATTTTTGGTTTGATGAGAAACCCGTATCAATTAAAGATCGGCAAGTTAAGAAGCCCCAAAAGGATACATGTACCTATTATAGAGGTCAACTTGGGAGCTTGGAGAGGCTCCAGATATGCTATAGAAATTAGGTCCATTATGTAACAAAAAGTACTTCCAGCATTTTAGCAAATCTCGAGGTCGAGATTTCTTTTAAGGGGGTGAGGATGTAACACCTCGTAAAATCACGTCCAATGATGTATTGACACGTGTAATAAACCCTAAAAAAGTCAAACATTGAATTTAAGGGACTAATTTTTTCAAAAAATCAAAAACTTTGATTATGAAAGGACTGGAAGTGATAGCATACCTAAAATAAGTTTCTAAATAATCTCTTACGATGTTTATATTCACAAATGAGCCACTTGATGATTAAGTGTAGCCGTTTGCGTAATTAATTGAAAGTTTGCGCGATGAAGGGTTAAAAGCGTCAACATGTTAATTCTTACATCTGAGTGACCTTTAACAAACCGGGAGCTTCATGATATTTGATTATACTCTCGGGAATGCCAAGTAATGGCCGTCTAAGGTTTTTATGCCTATAAGTAAAGTTACGCGCAACTTTGCAAGTTAGAGGGACTAAAAGTGTCAATATGTTTAATTATACCTCTGAATGACCTTTTAGCAAACCCGAAGTATCGTGATGTTTAATAATACTTTCAGGAATGCCTAATATGGATTAGATAAGGTTTCAATGCTATTAAATGATGAGATGCGCAAGTTTGCGCAATAGAGGGACCTAAAGCGTCAACTTTTGAATCTACGCCTTTCGGTGACCATCTAAGCGAACGAGAGCGTAGTAACATTTAAGTATATGCTTGGGAATGATCAATATGGGCCATGGAAGTCTTGGATATCATTAAACGGCTTTTCACGCTACTTTGCGCAATTAAAGGACTATTTGCGTCAAACTGCAAAAGTATGTCGATTCGTAGGGTATCGGACCTTCCAGAATATGATCGTAAGTTAAACATACCCTAAATATCCCTTACCTAGCTTAGATATAGGTTTGGAGGTGTTTGATGCGCAAAAATAAACTTTTAAGTCATGCAGGGACTAAAAGTGTCAAAAAGTGCACAAGTTTGCATTTTCGCGCATATCTCACATTCTGAATATACCCGGGCACCCAAAAATTTATCTAAGCACTAAAATATTTTATTTTAGTGTATGGCTTGATAAAATTCCATTCGTCGCGTAGTTTGGATCGTTTTTCGCGTCCGTCCGTGTTTCGTCGTAATTAGACGAACAACGTGACCGTACGGCCAAACGAACCGACATCCGACATGTTTTTGAGCATGTTTCATGTCCCCTATATTTAGGCATCATGTTAGAGCCTTGAAATGAGGTTAACATGCCTTAGATGTGTCAGAAACACATTATTATGCAAGCAGGGACCAAAACTGCACTTTTGAAAGTTTGTTTGAGTTGTGCCGGCCATAGGCTACGCCCCCTGCAGCGTAGCCTACGCCCAGGTCTGGGCAGATTCATATTTTCAGCATTTTTGTCATTTTTCAAGGGCTTTTAGGTAAAATTCTCAATACCATGAGCTGGTTTTCAACACCCATTGTATTTAGAAACCATGGGCACACATGGAGGGCCAAGATTTAAGCATGGTTATCGAGGAACGATCCTAACGGTTCTCAAAATCCTATATAAACCCACTTGATTCTTGCTCTCATTTCACCCATGATCTGAATTGTTCTAAGTTGGGGCCTTTGTGCTTCATACCTGAACATCCTAGATCAATTTCATCCTTGCTTGGACCCTTTGTAAGTGTCCTTTCGTGCTTAGTTTAATTATTTAGCGTTTTAAACCGAAAAGTCAAGCGTTTTTGATAAACGCTTTGACTTTTAAACGGTTGAGCCATTGTTCGTAACGAACATGGCTACGTGACCGTAATTAGGTAGGTGTTAAACCCTCAAAAGGGCACCTCCTAATTACCACGTTTACTTAGTTAAATTGGCGGGTCAAATAAAAGTCAATCGGGTTAGTTTTAAATAAAATTAATAACTATTAATATAAAAACCATAAAATCAGTTTTCTCTCTTTAATAAATTGGTAAATATTAGTTGAACATGTCTAAGCATGATTCAACCCGACAATTCTAAGTATAGGCTCGGTGTGAAGGAAGAAGGTTCGAATTCTAAGAAATCAGAAGGAAGAAGGTTACTAAACGAATGAATGAATATGTTGATCTAGGTGTGAAGGAAGAAGGTTCGAATTCTAAGAAATCGGAAGGATCTCAAGACCGAGGTATGTTTCGTTGCATACAAATATCTTATTTATAATTTTGTTATAACATCATAATTAGATATTGTCAAAATGTTATGGTGATTAGTAAGTAACTAGCAAATCCCTTGCGGGTTTGGTTATTATGAGAGTTATGATAAGTTATGCAAGTCGACCGATTCTAGTGAACAAGTCGATCATGAATAAGCTTCCATCCGTTTTGAACGGGTGGTATTGAATGCTATGATAAATGTTAGAAGCTTAATCCGTTATACGGATAGAAAGAAGAATTTTATGTTGAAAGCAATTAACCCGATTAAACGGGTTGGATATGTATGCTTAACTCTCATTGAGAGTGTTTATGCCAAACCCAAGTATTTGGGTAGTCGAATGCGTAAGAAAGATGAAAGTTCATATACGGATGGAGCTAAAACGAAAGAGTTATAGTTTAATAAGTATGATGACTAACTTTTAAAAACCTTGTTGTTGAATGTAGGTAAAACCTCACTTTAGGCGATCTGGAGATTGGAGCAAGCACTTGTCCATGTCTTATTATACCGAACGCTTCCGCTAGTTTAATCGCATCTTTTGGTCCACAACTTGTTATTTTGTCTAACTTAGTTAGTAGTCGGACATGTTTAAAACTTGTTGTCTTTGGTTTTTAGTAGTTCTTATATCAGACGGTTCGTAGTATGTTACTTAGTGAATCGAGCTAAAACAGGGGGCATGTTCGCGTTTCGAACGGGTCATGCCCAAATTTTTGTGAAATCTTGTTAATGTACAAAGTTGGTATTTTTGATGTCTATTAAATTAGATTAGTAAGTAACTTTTATATAGTCGGAAAAACGGACCTTACAAGTTGGTATCAGAGCCAAGGTTTGAGGGATTCGAGCGTTAAACACGATGCTTGAACTCAAACCGATGGCTCGTTCGAAGAAGTGCTCGCTCCAAGATCGCCCATGAGGTAACATTTAAATTATAAATAAATTGCAAGTGTTTATTATGAGTTTAATGAAAATAATTAAAAAGATATGTGGGAAGGTTAAATGAGAAGTTTCGGAGCTGTAGAGCCCAAACGGAATGGAAAGAATCGAATGAGAATGCTTAAAGAGGTCTGCAGCGTTTCTGCTAAACGAAGGCCCGTCGCCGACGGGTTAGCCCCCCGTCGCCGACGGCCTGCCCTGGTCCGACGCCTAAACTTACTGTCGACGGGAAAACTGTCCGACGGCCACTATTAAGAGCCCGTCGCCGACGGGCATACTAGCCGTCGCCGACGGCTTACATAAAGATCAACTTGCTGATTTTTTTTTTGTTTTCACATTTTGTGTTTTCGGGTTGTCCGAAAACTTATTTCATGATTATATGAAGGCCATAAAAGGGTTAATAGGTGTATGTAATATCAGTTAGTGATTACAACAAGAATAAATTTGTAAGAATCAAAAGTGATGAACCGAATGACACAATATGGATTAAGTAAATGCTGATTTAAGAATAATGATATACTAAAGGTTGTGATTTGTATTAAATGAAAGCATGATATTGTGTAGATGGCTGATGCAAGAAACGCTAATGATGACGATGATACTGCTCGTCAAGAAGCAATGTACAATAAAGTCACGGAAGTGGCAGAAGGGGTTATGCAAGCTAATCTTCCACGATTAGCTCAAGAAGTAGAAAGTCGGGTGTTGGGAGTTGTGGATGCCATGATGACTAGCAAGATTGAAGAACTGAAAGAACTGATAGAGGGATCTAGAAACAAAAGTAAAGAACGAAGGTGCACGTATAAAGACTTTATGGCGTGCAATCCCGCAACGTATGATGGTAAAATTGACCCAATTGCATGCCAAAGATGGATTTCAAATATAGAAGTGGTATTTATTCGAAGTCGTTGTGATAATGAAGATAAGGTGATGTTCGCTACTGGCCAACTCACTTTTCAGGCGAAAGATTGGTGGGATGCACACAGTAAAGAAATAGGGGAGGATCGACTCCAAGTGATGTCTTGGCAAGAGTTTAAGGAGCCCTTCATGAGATATCATTGCCCACAGTCCGCTATCGATAAGATCCAGGAGGATTTCTTGCGCCTCTGACAGAAAAACGAGTCGATAAATGAAATATCAAATACTTTCATGGATAAGATGAAATTCTGTGGGGATTTTGTGAAGACTAAAGAATGAAGATCAATCACTTTTATGGGGTTTTAAAAGCGGAATTTAGGGAGTTCATTACTCCCTCGAAATGTGAGACTCTAGATGAGCTCATCAATCTGGCACGGGATAGAGAAATCGAAATTAAGAGACAAGAAGAACGTGGGGAAAAGAGATCAAGCGAGAAAGGTGCAAGTTCGAGTCCATCCAAAAAGGGGAGGTATCAAGAGCAAGGAAGGAAAGATAAGTCGAAAGGTGGTATCACTCCTTGTAAGACTTGTGGAAAGCTTCATACTGGGGAGTGTCTGTTAGGCAAGAAGGGGTGCTACAAGTGTGGTAAGGAGGGACATTCGTCTTTTCAATGTCCAAATAACACGAAGACTTGTTTCAACTGTTTTGAAAAGGGGCATGTGAAAACGGAGTGTCCAAAACTCCAACAAGGATCAAAGAAGGAGGGAAAGAACGAAGAAAGCTCTAAAGCGAAAGGGAGGATGTTTCAAATCACCTCCAAAGAAGCTAAGTCTCATCCGAATGTGGTTTCAGGTATCTTTCTACTCAACTCCATACCGGTTTATGTTTTGTTTGATACCGGGGCCACTATGTCGTTTATTTCAAATGAAATCATACAACATCCTTCATTTAAGATCGAACGAATGCCGATGCCTTTAGAAGTAGAAATAGCTGATAGTAAGATTTATATGTTACAATAGATTTGTAAAAATTGCAAATTTACCATAGAAGATGAAGAATTTGATATCGACCTCATACCTATGGTTTTGGGGGAATTCAAAATGATAGTGGGTATGGATTGGATGGCCCGACACCAAGCGGGAATTAATTGTGAAACCAAAACAGTACATGTCCAGTCCCCAAGTGGAAAACGAATAACTATACAAGGAGAGAGAAGGATGGAAGCGAAACTTTGTACCCTCGTTCAAGCCGCTAAGTATACACTTAACGGGGGTAGGGCATACCTAGCTTACGTGGTAGATGCTCAACGAGATTTTCCGAAGCTTGAAGATGTAGAGATCGTGAATGAATTTCCGGATGTATTTCCGGATGAATTGCCGGGACTTCCCCCCGAAAGAGAAATAGAGTTTCGCATCGAACTGAATCCGGTTGCGAAGGCTCCTTATAGATTGGCTCCCACCGAAATGCGGGAGCTAATGACACAATTACAAGACTTGCTAGACAAGGGCTTTATACGTCCGAGTGTGTCACCTTGGGGAGCGCCTGCCTTATTTGTTAAGAAGAAAGACGGGTCGATGCGCATGTGCATCGACTACAGAGAATTAAACAAGCTAACTATCAAGAACCGCTACCCTTTACCAAGAATTGACGATCTTTTTGATCAATTGCAAGGGGCGAGTTGGTTCTCCAAGATAGATTTGCGTTCGGGTTACCATCAAGTTAGAGTACGGGAAGAAGATATTCCGAAAACCGCGTTCAGAACCCGTTATGGGCATTATGAATTTTTAGTCATGTCTTTCGGATTGACGAATGCGCCGGCTGCATTTATGGATCTTATGAACCGGGTATGTCGTCCCATGTTAGCTAAATCCGTGATCGTGTTCATAGATGATATTCTAGTCTACTCGCGAAGCAAGGCCGAACATGCAAGACACTTGCGTGAAGTACTTGAAGTTCTCCGTAAAGAGAAACTTTACGCAAAATTTTCAAAATGCGCCTTTTGGCTCAGAGAGGTTCAGTTTCTGGGTCATGTGATCAATTCGAAGGGTGTCTTAGTAGATCCATCAAAGATCGATGCTGTAATGAAATGGGTTCCTCCGAAGAACCCGACTGAAATAAGAAGTTTTCTAGGCCTTGCGGGATATTACAGAAGGTTCATACAGGATTTTTCGAAGATAGCTTTGCCCTTAACAAAGCTGACGAGGAAGAAAGAGAAGTTTGTGTGGGGTAAAGAACAGGAGGAAGCCTTTCGAGTATTAAAAGAGAAGTTATCATGTCCACCGGTCTTGACATTACCGGATGGGACTGAAGACCTGGTGGTCTATTCAGACGCGTCACACCAGGGTTTAGGTTGCGTATTGATGCAAAGGGGAAGGGTTATCGCTTATGCTTCACGACAATTGAAATTGCATGAGGTAAACTACCCAACACACGATTTGGAATTGGCAGCGGTAGTATTTGCCTTAAAAATTTGGAGGCATTATCTATATGGCATGAAGTGCACAATTTATTCGGATCACAAAAGCCTTAAATATTTCTTTGAGCAGAAAGACTTGAATATGAGGCAACGGAGGTGGTTAGAACTTATCAAAGATTACGATTGTGATATCCTTTATCACCCGGGAAAAGCGAATGTAGTAGCCGACGCGTTAAGCCGAAAGGAATATCCGTCTCCCATTCGAGTAAAATCCATGAAGATGATAGTTACGCCAAGATTATTCGAGACGATACGTGATTCCCAAATAAAATCGCTCGCAGCGGAAGATGTAAAGAAAGAAAAATTGAAAGGTGTAACCGATAAGCTAGAAGAAAATTCGATCGGACTCAAAACGAGATTCGGCCGAATTTGGATACCTCGTTTCTGCGAAGTCAAGACTGCGTTACTTGAAGAAGCTCATAAGTCACGATATTCGGTTCACCCCGGGGCTACAAAGATGTATCAGGATTTGAAGACCAATTATTGGTGGCCGGGCATGAAACGTGATATCGTTAAGTATGTCGCGAAATGCTTAACATGTTCCCAAGTGAAAGCAGAGCATCAAAAACCATATGGGGAGTTGCAACCTTTAGAGATCCCGGTATGGAAGTGGGAGGAACTAACAATGGATTTGGTAACCAAGATACCTAGAACGAAAAAGGGGCACGATACAATATGGGTAATCGTAGATCGGCTTACGAAAAGCGCTCATTTTCTACCTATCAAAGAGGCTTACTCCTCCGAGGTAATGGCAGAAATATATATGAATGAGATCATATCTCGACACGGGGTGCCTGTGTCAATCGTCTCGGACCAGGACACCAGATTTACCTCCCGTTACTGGCAAAGGTTTCACGAGAGTGTGGGCACGAGGTTACACATAAGCACAGCCTACCACCCTCAGACTGACGGCCAGTCAGAAAGAACCATTCAAACACTTATCGATATGCTGAGAGCGTGTGCATTAGACTTTGGGGGAAGCTGGGCTGACCATCTACCCCTAGTGGAATTCTCTTATAATAATAGTTACCATAGTGGCATTAAAATGGCTCCTTATGAACTCCTGTACGGAAGAAAATGTAGAACTCCCGTATGCTGGGGTGAAGTGGGGTAAAGAGAGCTTGCGCCAAGTGATCTAATAGCAGTAACGAATGAAAAGATAAAATTGGTAAGAGCTCGACTGAAAGCGGCCCAGGATCGGCAAAAAGTTTACGCAAACAAGAAAAGGCGACCTATTGAATTTCAAGTCGGAGATTTCGCTCTGCTGAAAGTGTCCCCATGGAAGGGTATAATCCGTTTTCGCAAGCGGGGCAAATTAGGTCCTCGATATATTGGACCGTTCAAAGTCTTGGCTCGAGTTGGAAGGGTTGCATATCGATTAGAATTACCGCCTACTCTAGACGGGATTCATAATACCTTCCACGTGTCGCAGTTGAGGAAGTGTCTTACGGACGAAACAGCATTAGTACCTCTTGATGACATCGAGTTGAAAGAGGGGTTGAATTATGTCGAAATACCCATAGCCATTAAAGACGTCAAGGTGAAGAATCTCCGCAACAAAGCTGTTAGACAAGTGTTGGTTCAATGGCAACATAGAAAGGGGTCGGAACTTACATGGGAAGCAGAAGATGAAATGAGGAAGCACTACCCTTTTTTGTTTGGTATGTACACGTTTAAATTGTTAATTAATCAGGTTTCGGGGACGAAACCTCTTTTAAGGGAGGTAGACTTGTAACACCCCAAAAATGAAAAACGCAATAAAAATCAGTGTGGATAAATAATAAACTTAATATGATTAAGTTTATGGCAAAATGATAGTTAAAGGTGGGTTTTTAGATTAAGATTTACAAGTTAATAAACTAAAAGGGGAAAACATGACAATTATCAAACTAGTAAGGTTTATAGTGACTAAACCACAAAAACACACACACTGTACGTGTGTGGATCGACCTGGAGCAAAGAAAAACAAGGGTTCACCCTTGTTCTCACCAAATTAACAAGGAAAAATCGATGTTTATCAGATGCATGTGGTAAATTTCGATCATTTACCCACACCCAATCAAGTGGTAAGTCGAATTTCTGGATTTGATGAATTGTAGAAGTAGGGTTTCGACCCAATCATGATATTGTGATATGATTTGTGTTGTTTAGATGTTAAGGATACTCCCTAGAGTAGAAATCATGCTTTATTTTGGTTAATTGAAAGAAAGCCTCTATAAACCCACTTTGTGAAATTTGTGTTATGAATATGAAGTTTATAGGAATGATGAATATATGTAATTTGGCATGTAATTCAGCTTGTAGTACCCGAATGCTAGATAAATTGATATAGATTAAAGGAATTGTAAGAATTAGATTGAGTAGTGATGACATATAGGATGAAATAGCAAATCATGTTTAAAATGCTTGTACACTATGCTTTATTAATGTAACGCACACTAGGTGTTTGATGAAATGCTTGAAAGAGTAATTATGTGTAAATTGAAATGTGATGGAATGAAAGTTAGGGTACTAAACGAATGAATGAATATGTTGATCTAGGTGTGAAGGAAGAAGGTTCGAATTCTAAGAAATCGGAAGGATCTCAAGACCGAGGTATGTTTCGTTGCATACAAATATCTTATTTATAATTTTGTTATAACATCATAATTAGATATTGTCAAAATGTTATGGTGATTAGTAAGTAACTAGCAAATCCCTTGCGGGTTTGGTTATTATGAGAGTTATGATAAGTTATGCAAGTCGACCGATTCTAGTGAACAAGTCGATCATGAATAAGCTTCCATCCGTTTTGAACGGGTGGTATTGAATGCTATGATAAATGTTAGAAGCTTAATCCGTTATACGGATAGAAAGAAGAATTTTATGTTGAAAGCAATTAGCCCGATTAAACGGGTTGGATATGTATGCTTAACTCTCATTGAGAGTGTTTATGCCAAACCCAAGTATTTGGGTAGTCGAATACGTAAGAAAGATGAAAGTTCATATACGGATGGAGCTAAAACGAAAGAGTTATAGTTTAATAAGTATGATGACTAACTTTTAAAAACCTTGTTGTTGAATGTAGGTAAAACCTCACTTTAGGCGATCTAGAGATTGGAGCAAGCACTTGTCCATGTCTTATTATACCGAACGCTTCCGCTAGTTTAATCGCATCTTTTGGTCCACAACTTGTTATTTTGTCTAACTTAGTTAGTAGTCGGACATGTTTAAAACTTGTTGTCTTTGGTTTTTAGTAGTTCTTATATCAGACGGTTCGTAGTATGTTACTTAGTGAATCGAGCTAAAACAGGGGGCATGTTCGCGTTTCGAACGGGTCATGCCCAAATTTTTGTGAAATCTTGTTAATGTACAAAGTTGGTATTTTTGATGTCTATTAAATTACATTAGTAAGTAACTTTTATATAGTCGGAAAAGCGGACCTTACATTTAAATATATAAGGGTTGATGCCTACTGATATTTTCAGTAAATTTCTATATTTTAACAGTAAGCAAAAGTTTTAAACTCAGATTCTCGGTTTTGCCCTTTTTAAGCCTATGTGGAATTACCAAAATGCCCCCACGGTGCATAGTATGGTTATAATTAATAAATTTCACATATATATGATACCCTACTGATATGACTTATTAAATTAAGTATAATTACTGATTTAATCAGACCTGTAACTCAGAATGATATTTAAACTCTCTTATAACCTTTAAAATGACCAAAATACCCCTACGGGGCATAAATTGGTCTTAAACTAGTTTTGGGCATAATGGAAGGTATCTGTCACACCCCGACTTTCCACGTGTCACCGGTGGGCCCGGTGGGGAGTGTCGTGACGTAGTTGATATCATCATAGTCAAACAACACAATATATAAATGCACAGCGGAAGCAAAAGTTAAATATATTACAATCCGAATATAAAGTAATATCAAGTATTACAACGGAAAGTAAAGGATCCACATGCGGATCTTAAAAACATAAATTCTATTCAACAGACTTTAGATGCCTAGAACTTGCAAGATTCCTTGTTAACGTCCTGAGCAGCTTCCAGCCTATTACGTACTTGTACCTGTCACTTAGACTTTTGAAAATACGCCAGTTTTCACTGGTAAATACACTCAACTGACTCATTTGAAAAGAGTTTAAGAAAATTGATTTAGATGCACCAGGCACAACATATTTTGACTCTTTGATTAAAATGCACAGAGGCAAGATTAATCTTTTATACTTGGGGACAAACTATATTTCATGTTATCAGTTTTACATAACTTGCTCTACATACGGGGCCCGGTTCTATGCCGGTTCATGATTAACCGACACACCACTATTCCCTTATTGGGAATCCCTTATTGGGTATAATTAATTAATAAACATATGGCATCTGTCAGGTGTATGCCTACACCCCGTGCTTAGGTCGTGGCCATTGCATTTAATGAGTCAAGGATATCCAGGACACGGTCGCATTAATCCCCAATGTTTCAGTCAAGCAATACGAATTAAAACAGGTTATTTGGATTTCCCGACTTATTGGTCTTTGAATCCCATACCTGACCATGCGGTATTTATATTACCGTATCCCAAGCCCGTAATAGGGAAAATAAGTTAAGAGTATTTACCTGAGCTAGCTCCTGTCTTAAATAGCAAGAATTATAATAACTCAGCCGTATTCACTTAAGTAAGCATAGGTACAATTTACTGGAAGGCTCTAGTCTAGAATGATGGTATAAATAACCAATTACAATGCTAACAGGTCTTTAATTAAGCCTAAGCTTAGACCGGTTAATTATACGGTTCAAACGCACGATTAGGCGAAGACCGGAATAGAATGTGATTTAGACCCAA
>JARYGA010010417.1:0-27550 GCA_030545235.1 Helianthus tuberosus | reverse complement strand
TTACATTTTTTGGACATATATATTATGTAACCTGAAATTTCTAACATTTTCTTAAAAAAAACTACTCGGTGTTTTTTTGTGTTTATTTTTTTTAAAATCTTCAAATATATGTATATTACATTTCATATTTTTTTAGAAAGGTTTCTTGAGTTTACATGGGTTTTTTACAAAGATTTCTTGAGTTTAAACAACTCAAGTGGGTTTTCTCTATAGCCTTCCCCAATATATATATATATATATATAGGGGATGGATCATGAGAAAACTAGTTTAAATGAGAAAACCAAAAAACTAACTAAAAAAGCCTAAAAACATTCCATTTTTTTATAATTTTATTATTTTTTTCGCAGGTTTTTATATATAAAAGAAAATTTAAAAAAAAAAGTGTACTGCACATGTGCAATAATACGGAAAGCCTAAACCACTTAACCCACCCCCCACCGACACCCCCTAAAAACCTAAATCCCCCGACCTTCATCCCCCAAAAACCTAAATTCACCCTCCCACCAAAAGCCCAAAAGCCCAAACCCCCCACCCCCCTCTCGAAAATCTAAAACTAAACCCGAAACATAAACCTGAAAAAAACCTAAACCCCCCACCCCCACCCCCAGAAACCTAACCCCCCCTCCCACCCACACACAAAAACCTAATCATAATCCTAAACCTCCAAAAAAACCTAACCCTAAAAGCTAAACTAAACTAAAAAGCTAATTTTAAGCATGTAATGAACATGTGTAATACACATATGTAGTACAAGTTTTTTTTAATTTTTTTATATATAAAAATAGCGATTTTTTATTAAAAATTGTTACTTTTTTAGGCTTTTTTAGTAATTTTTTTAGTTTTCTCATTTATATGTAGTTTTCTCATGATTCTCTCCTTATATATATATATATATATATATATATATATATATAGGGGAAGGTTTAAATGAGAACACTAAATATTGTGAGAACCGTGAAAACGAATGAAAAAATCACGAGAAGTTGGTTAAAAACAATTCAAATTCAAAATTCTTTTTACGCATATCATTATTATTCGAATACAATGATAGAAATTTAATTTACACATTTAAATTTACATGAATTCGTAAATAAAGAAAATTTACACATGTGTAAGTTTGCCATTTACACATGTGTAAATTTGTTATATTTACACATGTGTACAAAAATCTAATAAGAGTGATTTTGAGAGGATAAATGAATTATTTGATGTTGTAAATTCTTTTTTTTAATGTTGTATCTTATTTATAATGAGGTTTGTATTAAGCAAATTGGTTTTAATTGGTTTTTCCATTCGTTCTCATAATTCTCGCAATATTCAGTAGTTCTCGCAATATTTAGCGTTATCAAGATAACCCTCCCCTATACATATACATATACATACATACATACATACATACATATATATATATATATATATATATATATATATATATATAGTGGGGAGTTCAAATGAGAAGAAATTTTTTGTAAGAAGAAAAAAGAAGAAATTTTAACCAATAAGAAGGCTTTATTTTACTTCATTTAATATAAGTATTTAATGTTACTAAAAGGGTACATTGGTAAATCTACATAGGTCATTAATTTGTAGTCTTCCTTTTTAATAGCTAACTACATTAAATTTTTTGTAACTTATCTTCAAAATATATTTTTTTTCAAAAAAAAAAAAATAATTTAAAGTGTAGGATAAATTACCAGTTGTGTAGGATAAATTACGAGTTGTGTAGGATAAATTTCAACGTGTAGGATGAATTTCGAAATATGTAAGATAACTTTTGATGTGTGTAGGCAAAAAAAGTTAGTGTGGAGGATACTAGTCTTTATGACTAATTAATTAGTTAAAAATGATAATAAATGAAATAAAGGAACAAATTATTTAATGTTTTACAAAATTACCCTTTGTTCTTTTTCTTCTCAATTAAATTTTCTTCTCAAATGAACCTTCCCCTATATATATATATATATATATATATGGAGATGATCATGAGAAAACTACATATAAAGTGAGAAAACTAACTAAAAAAAGCCTAAAAATACCTAAAAAACATACCAATTTTTTTTTACATTTTTTTATAAAAAAAATCGCTATATTTTATATATAAAAAAAATTCAAAAAAAAACTTGTACTGCACATGTGCATTATATGTGTACTACACATGTGCATTACATGCTTAAAATTAGCTTTTAAGTTTAGTTTAGCTTTTAGGGTTAGGTTTTTTAGAGGTTTAGGATTAGGATTAGGTTTTTTAGAGGTTTAGGATTAGGATTAGGTTTTTGGGTGTGGGGGAGAGGGGGGGTTTAGGTTTTGGGGGGTGGGGGGTGGGGGGTGGGGGGGGTTAGACTTTTGGTGGGAGGGTGAATTTAGGTTTTTTTTTGGGGGGTGGGGGGTTTAGGTTTTTGGGGGTGTCGGTGGGGGGTGGGTTAAGTGGTTTAGGCTTTCCGTATTAGAGCACATGTGCAGTACAATTTTTTTTTTAATTTTTTTTTCATACATAAAAAAAAGCTATTTTTTTATAAGAAATTGTAAAAAAATGGTATGTTTTTTAGACTTTTTTAGTTAGTTTTTTTGTTTCCTCATATAAACTAGTTTTCTTATGATCCATCCCCAATATATATATATATATATATATATATATATATAGGGGTAGGGGACCGCTAAAATGAGAACCACCTCCAGTTGTAAGAACCATGAGAACTACACCGTACGGGGCGAGTTGGACCAAAAAATTTTTCATAAACGTAGATGCGTGTATTACAAACACATTTGTAAAAAAAATTCAAAAAAAATGTCGTGTGTGTAGTTTTTTGCACCACAAGTTTTGTGTTTACGGGTACCGTAAATTTTACGGTACCCGTAAACACAAAACTTGTGGTGCAAAAAACTACACACACGACAATTTTTTTTTTTGATTTTTTTTTTACAAGTGTGTTTGTAATACACGCATCTACGTTTATGGAAAAAAAATTTGGTCCAACTCGTCCCGAATCAAGAGGTTCTCATGGTTCTTACAACTGGAGGTGGTTCTCATTTTAGCGGTCCCCGGTATATACATATATATATATAGGGGAAGGTTCATTTGAGAAGAAAATTTTATTGAGAAGAAAAAGAAGAAAGGGTAATTTTGTAAAACATTAAATAGTTTTTTCACTTATCTCATTTATTATCATTTTTGACTAATTAATTTGTCATAAAGACTATTTATCCTCCACACTAACTTTTTTTTTTCCTACACACATCAAAAGTTATTTTTCATATTTTCAAATTCATCCTACACGTTGAAATTTATCCTACACAACTCGTACTTTATCCTACACAACTAGTAATTTATCCTACACTTTAAATTATTTTATTTTATTTTCTTGAAAAATATATATTTTGAAGAAAAGTTACAAAAAATTTAATGTAGTAGCTATTAAAGAGGAAAACTACAAATTAATGACCTATGTAGATTTACCAATGTACCCTTATAGTAATATTAAGTACTTATATTAAATGAAGTAAAATAAAGCATTCTTATTGGTTGAAATTTATTCTTTTTTCTTCTTACAAAAAATTTCTTCTCAATTGAACTCTCTACTATATATATATATATATATAGGGCCAGGATCATTTCAGAACCGTAAATATTTACAGAACTCGCATAACTCCTAATAAACAATCTTTTTATTTATATATTTTTATGTTTAGGATAATTTTATCATTTATTATGTGTATTTTTACGATTACATACATGTTAAGAGTAATTTTATCCATTTTTTATATGTAATTTTATAATTACACATATGTAAACTAGTTTTTTTACATATATGTAATTAGTTATGACACATATATATAATTTTGGCAATTAAACATATGTAAACTACTTTTAACATGTATGTAATAAAAGAAATACATATAATAGATGATAAAAAGATCCTAAATACAAAATCTTATATATAAAATGATTGTTTATTAGGAGTTCTGAAAGTTCTGTAGTTATTTAGAGTTCTGAAATGAACCCAACCCTATATATAAATATATATATATATATATGGTAGGGATCTTTAGAGAAGTCCACCATATTTAAGAAATTTGAGAAACATTCAGGATCTCACATTTCCTTAAGCTTTTTGTAATATAAACATATGTATAGTTTAAAATTGACTATGTACATATATGTATATTGTCAAATCTTGAATTATACACATATGTATATAGTCAATTTTAAACAATACATATGTGTATATTACGAAAAGCTTAGGAAAAATATGTGGTCCATAATGTTTCTCAAGTTTCTCAATTAGCCTAGTGTTTATCACACGATTCTAACCATATATATTGGCCGGTTATTGTACAATAGGGGTTAACGTACGACCGTACACGATTATTTTTTCAACGTGTTATTTAATTCTTTAACATGCGATTTGTAAATATACATATAACATGCGAAATGTATATACTATATACACTCCATGTGATTTCTACATATATTCCAATATGCGATTTTTCCGATTATATGTATGCGCCTTTTTCATATAACATGCGATTACAAGTCTCGTACGGTCGTACGATAAGGCCTATTGTACGTTACACTTTATATATATATATATATATATAGAGAGAGAGAGGAAGGTTAACGTACATTACGGCTTAACGTACATCACGTACGACATATAATTATGCACGTTCATCTTAAAATCACGCACGTTATAACTAAAAAATCTAAAATCACGCATGTTGAAAACAATAATCACGCACATTGAAAACATTAATCACGCACGTTATAGAACTTAATTACGCACGTTGTCGTACGTGAAGTACGTTAAGTCTTAATGTATGTTAGACTTTATATATATATATATATATATATATATATATATATATATATATATATAGGAGAATGATCCGTTAGGAACCACCCTTTATTGCGAGAACCGCGAGAACCAATGTGAACACAACCAAAAAATACCTAAAAACAACTAAAAAACACCCAACAAAATTTTTTACTATTTTTTTTTTTTTTGGAAAATTCGCTATATTTCGTCAATAATAAAAAAAATTAAAAAAAAATTCGAGTAACAGTTATCCACGCACTTGTGCATTTTTATCGTTTCTTTGACAAATTCCATAACTTATTACAAATATCAGACAATTGCACTTTCATTTACACTATCATTCATAATACACTACTTTTTACATTAACAATAATAGAAATGCACATGTGCATCTATATGTATGAACTTGTTATAACATTAACAACACTAGAAATGCACATGTGCATCTATATATATGAACATGTTATAACATGTTTTAGTACACCACTTTGAATACATATTCCCTTTCATCTATCATACCATCCATACTATACTACCATTACCTCCTACCATCCGTAATACAATACCATTGCTTTTTACCATCCATAATACAATATTATCACCAATTTTTCACTTTATTAAATGTACATCAACACCCTTTATACCATCCAAACAACATATTACATCATAAAGTGACAAATATAATCAAACCATCAAACACTAGATATAACTAACCAAAACACATGTATATGGGCCTACTTCATCATTTAAAATCACAAACTTTTTGTACCAAAAAACCATATTTCATGTTGATACATATAGATGCACATGTGCATTTCTAATATTGGTAATGTAAAAAGTAGTGTATTACATATGGTAGTGTAAATGAAAGTCCATTTTTCTACTACTGATAATATATTATGCAATTTATCCAAGAAATGATACATATGCACATGTGCATGCATAAATGTTACTCGAAAAAAAAAAACGTTTTTTTTTGTAACAAAATATAGCGATTTTTATTAGAAAAATATTTAAAAAGAATTGTGGAACCTAACCCCCCCCCCCCCCAAACCCCCCAAAAAAAACCTAAACCCCCCTCCCCCACCCCCCAAAAACCTAACCCCCCCACCCCCCCAAAGCTAAAATGCTAAAAACTAAACCCCCAAAAAACCTTAAAAAATCTAAAAAAATCAAAACAAAAGCTAAATTTTTTTTATGTTAAAATCGCTACTTTTAGTAGCAAAAAAAAAAATTAAAAAAAAATTGAATTTTTTTTACTACTAAAAGTAGCGATTTTAACATAAAAAATATAAAGAAAAATTGTGTGTTTTTTAGCTATTTTTAGGCATTTTTGGTTGTGTTCACATTGGTTCTCGCGGTTCTCGCAATAAGGGGTGGTTCCTAACGGATCTTTGTCCTATATATATATATATATATACAGTGAAAGTGTAAAATACAATACCCCTTAACGTACGATATAGTGAAATCGCATGTTATAAAATAGCATGTATGAAATCGCATGTGATAATTTTGATGAAATCGCATGTTGGTTTTTTGTAACAATTTCGCATGTGATAATTTTGATGAAATCGCATGTTCGTTTTTTATAACAATTTCGCATGTGGTAATTTTGATGAAATCGCATGTTAAAAAAACCAACATGCGAAATTGTTACAAAAAACCAACATGCGATTTCATTGTGGGATGAAGATCTGATGGCTGAGATGAGCGCGTACATATTGTACGATAAGGGATAATGTACGTTAACCTAACCCTATATATATATGGAGCCGCTAAAATGAAAACCACCTCTAGTTGTAAGAACCATGAGAATCACTCTCCACCAATCATATTTTGCCAACAAAAAGGGTAGTTTGGTCAATTACCCCAAATATCAAATCCCTTCTCTCTCCACATTTAATGACACCAGTTATAAAATGTCAGATCCCCCCCCCCCTTTTTTGTTTTCTTTCATTCTATGTCTCTCTCCTCATTTTGAAACCCATCATCCTCTCTCACTGATGAAACCCTTCATCTTCAACTCTTCAAAAACCAGAGATGTCTCTCTCATACTCCTACAAAACCTAACTACCGGAGAAAACCTTCACTGCCGCCCCTATTCGCCGCCCCCTTTCTTATCCCATCTTGTTTCCCGTCCGGCGACATCACCAACGTCCCTTTCGCCGCCACCATAGCCGAAGAAGCAGACTCAACCTCCGGTTAACAGCCCTCAAACCGTCGTGTCGTGGTGGCTGTGGGGGTGGGGTTTTTTCGGACAAGACAACAACCTCCCAACCTAAGTCCGGTGAAGTTGTTCATAAGGAAACAAATCTTATGCAAAACCCATTTCAGGTGAAGGTGCGTAAGATCTGACAAGCAGGAGAAGTTGGTGACGGTGGTGGTGGGTTTGACGGCGACGGTGGTGGTGGGTTTTGACGGCGACGGAGACGGTGGTGGTGGTGAGGATTGACGGAGACGGTGGCGGCGGTGGTGGGTTTTCGACCGCGACGGTGGTGGTGGTGAGGATTGACGGAGACGGTGGTGGTGGGTTTTGACAGTGACGGTGGTGTTTGGTTAGCTCTGTTTCTCTGAGATATCTGGGCATTCTTTTATGAATGTTTTTTGCTGTTGATTTTGAATGTTTGAATCTTTGATATTTTGCTGGTGCTTTTTGAATGTCTTGCTGGTGGTTTTTTGCTGATGCTTTTTTGAATCTGGTGCTTTTTGGTAGATTTTGAATAGTGAACTATGTGGGTTTTGATCTGTTTGGATTTGGGCGGTGATGATGCAAAATAAACGTATATTTTGATGACGATGGCGCGGCACGGTTGGTGGATGGTAGATTTTTGAACCTGCAACCCCAGTTTACAGCCTCTAATTATCGGAAAAAATCTAAGCCAAACCCCGTTTTTTCAAGAATCCAAACATTGTTTTGATTTTTGTTGTTGATTTTTTATTTTTTTTCCCAGTCGATGCTGATAAACAATCTATCTGAGACGCCTACCGAGTTACGATTTCTGGGGGCGTTCGTTTTGTGTAAAAAAGTTTATGAAAAAAAAAAAGCTAAACCCGTTAACTTTTTAACATAAAACGTAAATTTTTTAACGTAAAACGTAATGTTTTTAACGTAAAAGTTAAAACCGTAAACTTTTTAACGTAAAACGTAAACTTTTTAACGTAAAACGTAAAGTTTTTAACGTAAAACGTAAAAAGTTTAACATAAAACGTAAAACGTAAAAAGTTTAACGTAAAACGTAAAAAGTTTAACGTAAAACGTAAAAACGAAAAACGTAAAACGTAAAATGCAAAAACGTAAAAAGTTTAACGTAAAACGTAAAAAGTTTAAGAAATCTGTTAAAAAATCTGAATTTAAAAATGCTTTTATTAAAAAATTATGTTTAAAAAATAAAAACTAATATACTAATAAAAAAAGTAATAAAAAACAATAAAGACAAAAAGACAAAAAAGTGTAATTTTACTAAACTATCCTTTTGGATTAAAATATTAAAGACATAACAAGACAAAAAATATTTAATGTTATTTTTTTAGTACTTTTAATCTTATCCATCCATCTTGAAGATCTAATGGCTTAAAAGTGGTTTTCTCGGTTCTTACAACTGGAGGTGGTTTTCATTTTAACGGTCACACACACACACATATATATATATATATATATATATATATAGGGTAAGGTTCATGCAAGAACCACCCTTATTGCGAGAACCACGAGAACCAATGTGAACACAAAATAAAATCAAAAAAACACTCAAATTTTTTTTTAATATTTTTTTAACAAAAAATCGCTATATTTAGTTACAAAAAAAAAAAGAAAAAAGAAAACCTTTTTTTTTTCGAGTAACAGTTATCCATGCACATGTGCATATGTATCATTATTTCAATAGATTTCGTAATACGTTATCAGTAATAGACAATTGCACTTTAATTTACAATACCATCTAATATCATCTGTAATACACTACTTTTTACATTACCAATATTCAAAATGCACATGTGCATCATTAGGTATAACAATGATATAACATGTTTTGGTACAAAAAGTTTGTGATTTTGAATGGAGTAGTAGGCCCGTATACATGTTTTTTGGTTAGTTATATCTAGTGGTTGATGGTTTGGCTATAGTTGTTACTTTATGATGTAATATGATGATTGGATGGTATAAATGGTGTTGATATACATGTAATAAAGTCAAAATATTGGTAATGGTATTGTATTATGGATGGTAGGAGGTAATGATATTGTATTATGGATGGTAGGAGGTAATGGTAGTGTATTATGGATGGTATGATATATGAAAGGGAAAGTGTATTCAAAGTAGTGTACCAAAACACCTTATTTCATGTTGATACATATAGATGCACATGTGCATTTCTAATATTGGTAATATAGAAAGTAGTGTATTACATATGGTAGTGTAAATGAAAGTGCAATTGTCTAATATTTGTAATGAGTTACGAAATTTGTCAAAGAAATGATACATATGCACATGTGCATGTTTGTGTATTATGGATGGAATGATAGATGAAAGAGAAAGTGTATTCAAAGTAGTGTATCAAAACACCTTATTTCATGTTGATACATATAGATGCACATGTGCATTTCTAATATTGTTAACGTAAAAAGTAGTGTATTACACGTGGTAGTGTAAATGAAAGTGCAATTGACTAATATTTGTAATGAATTACGGAATTTGACAAAGAAATGATACATATGCACATGTGCATGGATAACTGTTACTCGAATTTTTTTTTTTTTTTTTTGAAAATTTTTTGAATTTTTTTATTAACAAAATATAGTGATTTTTCCAAAAAAAAAAACAGTAAAAAATTTTTTTTTGGTGTTTTTTAGATTTTTTTAGGAATTACTGTTTGTGTTCACATTGGTTCTCGCGGTTCTCGCAATAAAGAGTGGTTCCTAACGGATCTTTGTCCTATATATATATATATTAAGGATCCTGTAAAAAGTGGCAAGTATGTGAGAAGTGTATGAAATAATATAGTGAGAACATGTGTCTTTAAATAACAATCATTTTAATTAATAAAATCTTTCCATAACTGTTTTAAGAGATTTTAGGAAACAATATATTTGGTATCTTTCTATTATTCGAATTCTTGTCTCAACCATTGTTTAATCCATAAAATTAATATCAACATTTTTTTTAATTCACAGGCATAAAACACTATACGAATTCCAGAAAACACCACACCTTGAATCCAAAACAGTCATAGTGTTTTAACACTTAGAATGATTTCGATTATTTTGGAAGTGTAAAACACTATTCAGATTCCAAAAACACCATAACTTGAATCGTAATACAGTCATGGTGTTTAAACATCTAGAATGGTTGCACTGCACATTATGTGTGGTGTTTTAAACCTGCGTTCATGGTGTTTTAAACCTGCATTCATGGTGTTTTAAACCTGCAATCCAGTATGTGTTCTTCGTATGTTTTTCGCATGAATTTTAAATATGTATTTACACCTGCATTCCAGTAGGCTTCATATCATGCTATACACAATTTTTTTATCTATATAAATATAACAATATGGTACTCATATTAATGATAAAAAAGCTTGTTATTATGGTGTAGTTTTTTTAAAAACGTCAGTTATAAAAAGTTATTGACGTTCAAAAAAGATGAGTGGAACTTGCATGTGCATTAAAGTTGATAACAGCTTCTTTATTTAAACAATATAATATAAAAAGACACTATTACCCCTATTCATGCTAAATTAGTCAAAAAAGAAATAATAAAACATAATTTACGTTTTAAGCTCTTCTTAAAACACTTCTTACATTTATCATAAAACCACCCATTTTTACACTAACCCCACCCTACACACACACACACACACACACACATATATATATATATATATACACATATATATATAGAGAGAGAGAGAGTTAGGTTAACGTACAAGAGCCCTTATCCTACATTACGTACGCGATCATCTCAGCCGTCACATCTTCATCCCACATTGAAATCGCATGTTGGTTTTTTATAACATCTTCTCATGTTAGTTTTTTAACATGTGATTTCATCAAAATTACCACATTCGAAATTGTTACAAAAAACCAACATGCGATTTCATCAAAATTTTCACATGCGAAATTGTTACAAAAAACCAACATGCGATTTTATCAAAATTATCACATGCGATTTCATTAATGTTATTTTATAACATGCGATTTCACATTGCGTACATAGCGTACGTTAAGCCATTTTGTACAGTACACTTCTTTTATATATATATATAGGATAAGGATCATGAGAGAAGTAGTAGGCTATTTGAGAAACTTGAGAAGCATTCTGGAGCACACATTTTCCCTAAGCAAAAAAATGCAAAAAAAAGTGAAAAAAATGCAATTTTTTTTTTGGAAAAATCGCAGCTTTTTCTTTAAGGATTTAATTTTTTATTTTTAAAAATTTTTTTTTTGGGATTTATACACATGTGTATATTGTTAATCTTTTAACTATACATATATGTATATTGTCAATTATACATATATGTATGTTTAAAATTGAAAAATAAGTGTTATTTAGGGTTTAACATTAGTATTTAGGGTTTAGCTTTATGGTTTAGGGTTTAGCAATAGTATTTAGGGTTTAGCATTAGGGTTTAGCTTTTGGGTTTAGCATTAGGGTTTAGCATTAGGGTTTAGCTTTAACTTTTGGGTTTAGCTTTATCTTTAGGGTTTGCATTAGGGTTTAGCATTAAGGGTTTAGCTTTAGGGTTTAGTTTTAGCTTTAGGGTTTAGCATTAGGGTTTAGCTTTAGGGTTTAGAATTAGGGTTTAGCATTAGGGTTTAGAATTAGGGTTTAGCTTTAGGGTTTAGGGTTTAGCATTAAGGTTGAGCTTTAGTGTTTATGGTATAAGGTTTAGGATTTATAACACATATTTTTTTTCAATTTTAAACATGTATATACATATATGTATAATTGACAATATACATATATGTATAGTTAAAAGATTAAAAATATACACATGTGTATAAATAATTTTTTAAAAATAAAATAAAAAATTTAATCCTTAAAGAAAAATCTACGATTTTTCCAAAAAAAAAAATGCATTTTTTTTACCTTTTTTTGCATTTTTTTGCTTAGGGAAAATGTGTGGTCCAGATTGTTTATCAAGTTTCTCAAATAGGGTGGACTTCTCTTAGGATCCCTACCCAATATATATATATATATATATATATAGGGGAGGGTTTAAATGAGAACGCTAAATATTGTGAGAACCGTGAGAACAAATGAAAAAATCGCTAGAACTTGGTCAAAAACAATTCAAATTCAAAATTTTTTTTCTACACTCATCATTATTATTCGAATACAATGTTATAAATTTAATTTACACGTTTAAATTTATGTGAATTCGTAAAAAAAGAAAATTTACACATGTGTAAGTTTGCCATTTACACAGGTGTAAATCTGTTATATTTACACATGTGTAAAAAATCTAAAAAGAGTGATTTTGAAAGTAGAAATGAATTATTTGATGTTATAAATTCTTTTTTTGATGTTGTATTTTAATTACAATGAGGTTTGTATTAAAAAAAATGATTTTGATTGGTTTTTTCGTTCGTTCTCACGGTTCTCGCAATATTTAGCGTTCTCAAGATAACCCTCCCCTATATATATATATATATATATATATGGGGCCAGTTAAGAGAACTACGAGAACCAATTTCCAACCATTGATCTTTGAAGATGGATGGATGTGATTAAAAGTTATAAAAACAATATTAAATTCTTTTTGTCTTATTATGTTTTTAATATTTTAATGTTAAAATGGCAGTTTAGTAAATTTGCTTGTTTTGTTTTATTATATATGTTGTTTTTTATTACTTTTTTTTTTGTCTTACTAGATTAATTGTTTTTTATTAAAATAAGATTTTTTTAATTAAAAAAACATTTTAAAATCTGATTTTTTTACAAAAAAACAATTTTTGTCAGGATGTTTTTACAAAAAAACGTTTTTACGAGCCGTTTTATACGCCATGTTTTTTACCCGACGTTTTTACGCCTCGTTTTTACGCGCCGTTTTTATGCCGTGTTTACGCGCCGTTTTTTACGTCCGGTTTTACGTGTCGTTTTTTACGCCCCCGTATTCACGCCCCGTATTTACGCGTCATTTTATCACCCGGTTTTTTTACGAGACGTTTTATACGCCCGGTTTTTACGCACCGTTTTTTACACCCCTTTTTTACATGATGTTTTCTACGCGCCATTTTTTATTCCCCGTATTTACGCGCCGTTTTTTTATACTTGATTTTTTAAACTTTTTTTTACAAAAACTTTTTTACGGTTTTAAACTTTCTTTTTACAAAAAAACTTTTTTACAATTTTTTTTTACTAAAACTTTTTAACAAAGAACAAAATTTATACGAAAATCTTTTTACGGTTTTAACCTTTTTTTTACAAATACTTTTTTTACAAATTTTTTTTACACACACGTTTTTTAAACTTTTTTACGTTTTTTTACGAAAACGTTTTTTACGGTTTTAAACTTTTTTTTAGAAACTCTTTATTACCAAAAAATTTTTACAAAATTTGTTTTTCAGTATAACTTTTTTTACAAAATACAAAAATTTATACGAAATTTTTTTTACGATTTTAACCTTTTTTTTAACAAAAACCTTTTTTTACACATACGTTTTAAACTTTTTTACATTTTTTACGAAAACCTTTTTTACGGTTTTAAACTTTTTTTGTTACAAAAACTTTTTACAATTTTTTTTACAATTTTTTTTTACAAAATAACAAAAAGAGGAGAAAGAAATGTGAAGAGAGAGAAATTGAAGGGTGAGAAATTGAAAATACTATAAAAATAGACTTTAATGAGGAGAGATAGATGATTTGATGGTTTTAATTAAATGACTATATTACCCTTTTGATTGTCATTATCTGATTGGTGGAGAGTGGTTCTCACGGTTCTCGCAACTGGGGTGGTTTTCATTTTAGCGGCCCCTTATATATATATATATATATACACACATACATATAGTGAAAGTGTAAAATACAATATCTCTTAACGTACAATACGTACGATATAGTGAAATCGCATGTGATAATTTTGATGAAATCGAATGTTGGTTTTTTGTAACAAATTCGCATGTGATAATTTTGATTAAATCGCATGTTGGTTTTTTGTAACAATTTCGCATGTGCTAATTTTGATGAAATCGCATGTTAAAAAACCAACATGCGAAATTGTTACTAAAAAATAACATGCGATTTCAATGGGGGATAAAGATCTGACGGCTGAGATGAGCGCGTACATATTGTACGATAAGGGATATTGTATGTTAACCTAGCCCTATATATATAGTGGAGGGTTCAAATGAGAAGAATTTTTTTGTATGAAGAAAAAATAATCAGTTTCAACCAATAAGAATGCTTTATTTTACTTTATTTAATATTTGCATTTAGTTTTAATGTAAGGGTACATACATAGATCATTAATTTCTAGTTTTCCTCTTTAATAGCTAATTACATTAAATTTGTAACTTATTTTATCAATATGTATATTATTTCAAAATAATAATAATAATAATAATTTAGAGTGTAGGAAAAATTACTAGGTGTGTAGGATAAATTACGAGTTGTGTAGGAAAAATTTTAATATGTGTAGTATCAATTTCGAAAAATGTAGTATAACTTTTTATGTGTGTAGGCAAAAAAAATTAGTATAGAGAATGATAGTTTTTATGAGTAATTAATTACTTAAAGAAAGTAATAAATGAGATGAACGAAAAACTACTTAATATTTTACAATTGTACCCTTTGTTCTTTTTCTTCTCAGTTAAATTTTCTTCTCAAATGAACCTCCCTTTATATATAGATATATGGTAGGGTTCTAAAGTGAACATCAGATTGAGAGTGAACTGTGTGAACTAATCTGAGCCATTAATTGTTTAGATCTTGTAAATTTTAATAATGACAATTTTGTAATTATTTATATGTAAAAATAAATAAAAGGGGCATAAAGGTAAATTGTTAACTACTTCTCTCTCCAATTAAATAATTAATTACATTCTCTCTCATTTTTTTTTCTCTCACCAATTAACTAATTTTTTAATTCTAAAAAAATATAACCATTATATAATATATTGTTCCATCTAGAAAATGATTAAAAATACTGTAGAAGTGAATGTACATATATGTATTATACGTATTCACAATTTAAAAACGTATGTTCATATATGTACATTAACAAATATTGTTCCATCCGATCATCTTCTTTAAGTTTACATGTCCGATTTGTAATGTGCACATATGTATATTCATAATATACTTCTAAAAAGAAGTTAATGATATAGTTGTTCAACATGGTACATATGTGTATAGCAAGTATCTGAGATAATTGTTTGGCATTGTACATATGTGTACATAATAGTCTCAACACGTATATACATATATGTGCATTAACAAGTCATATTCTTAATACGTATATACACATATGTACATTATCACCTCTATGTTCAGAACAAGTGTACATTATCACACAAGATTCATGATGAGTACATGAATAATAATCATGGATATGCAATTGTAAAAAACATTAATATCTAAGCAAGGGATTGTTGTGTTTTTGCCCAAAGGCTACAATAATACATAAACATTAATCTAAATGCTTGAAACATTAACAAAATTATGGAAAGATTAGAAAACCAAACCATAAACAAGCACTAGATTAAGAATCCGGAAGATAACGGAGCTAATCGGCACAATGTGGCTTGAATCCGGGTGAAAGCTAACGCCTCCGGAGTCTGAAAATTGCCAGAATTGCTCCCAAAATATCCAGAGTTACGAGCAGAATGTTTCTACATGTTTTTTATAACATTTTGCAATCGCACGGTCGTGCCACAAAGTGCACGACCGTTCACTTTTTGAATTATTGGAGTTACTGTTCACCATACTGCATGACATCATCAGATCTTAACCAGTCTTCGATCACACACGACCGTTCCGCTGGTGGCACGATCGTGCATCTCCAGGTTAGGGTGGCACGGACTCTTGAACGGGCAGTGCATAGCCGGGCTTGGGCTGAACATCGGATCCGCACGGGGTGCAGCCAAACGCACGGTCGTTCAACTCCGAGATCTTGTTGCACTCCGGATTGCACAGTCGTTCATCGCCGGGCTGGGCTATGTTGTCGGATACGCACGGTCGTTCCATGAGTCGCACGACCGGGCCAAGTGCCCAGGTCAGAATCTTCACAGAATGTTCGCAGCTTTGTCGTTTTGCTCGGAAAGTCCTCGTTTTCACTATCATCTTGTTTGGCATGCTGTTTTAGGCCTGTAAACAAAAGTATACATGATTATGTATCCGATTCACGGGTTTACGGCCGAAAACGCATAAAATGGGGATAAATGGGGGACTAAAATATGTGTAATTTGGTGAATATCAAATCTCCCCACACTTGAACCTTGCTTGTCCTCAAGCAAGCTAAACTATAATGCAATAAAAGATTGAATCTAACAAGAACGATAATTTACAAACTAACTACTAAAAAAACTACTAACATACGGTTAGCTGGTTTTTCGAAAGACAACATCAAATGAATCAAACCAAACAAGCATATGCAAATATATGTAGATAATCAAAAAGCCGTGACTTCACTTTCGATTGACTTAACATGCTAATCTTCACACAACTCACAATGTTCACATACACTCGGCTTTATTTGTGAAACATACATAAAATGTGTATGTGCAAACACTCAATGCCATGTCAATGAAACGTGTAATATCATAAGCTTTTCATAAGATCTCGTCTCCACCTACTAACATGCGAAAAAGTATAAATCAAGAGGTCTTTACGGGGTGTAACGTTAGGCTTGGGCGAAGGGTATTGAAAGGGATATTTAAAGTGGCGAAACGGTTAAAACTCGGTAATAGCATTTAACTAGCGTAAAACAATAAAACTATACATACTAACGCCTTAAAAAGGCGACTTTTGCGAAATCGAGCTAATCAAACAATTTCAACATTTTAGCATTCAAAATTGCTCGATTTTTGTCAACTTCACCCTATTTTAGGGTGTTTTATTTTCTGTTTTTTTAACAAAAGATTTGTACAATAAACAATAAACTAAAATAAGCGCTAGTTAAACAATGATTTTGACCGAGTTTTAACACTAAGAGGTTTAAAAATAAAAAGGCTAAATTTGGCTAAGTGGGCGATCATGTTGGGTAAACAAAGGGAAACGGGAAGGCTCGACATGGTTAATCCTAAGGGGTAATGTAAGGTTACGGGAAACACAACACAAAGAACAAGGATAACAACAAAGGGGTTTTCTAAGTGCCTCTATCACTTCTACACAATTTCGCAAGTTCATGGTCTTAACAAGCATTCTAGTGACAAGTTCTAAATTACACATGACATCCGGCTCACTTCTACTCCGAAATGAACAATCATATAACAATTTTACGGCTCAAATATGCTCACATAATCGGAAGGAATGGGTAAAAGTGTGAAAATTCTCATGCAAGTCCTTCTTTGTTTGTCACGCTTTCCGGTTTTCTTTTTTTCTTCAAAATTTATTTTGCTTGTCGAGTTTTTATCATGTCCGAAGCTTTCTAAAACACAACCAACCGGTTTATTTACTAAAAATAATATATACAATTTACTGATATTTTTGAATGATTTTTCTGATTTTTTTAATAGGACAAACAAAGTTAACAAGTTAAACCCCTCCCCACACTTGAACTTCGCATTGTCCCCAATGCGAAACCCGAAATATAGAGATAATACTCCCCTGAAGATGATTTTGATGCAACGAGACTTCAAAGCTGTATCTGTGATGTGCTTCCGGTCCAAGACTTGATAGCCAAAATCTGCAAGTATGTCACAAGGTACAACAAAACAGAACAGAAACAATATAAACGCAAATAAACCATAATTTACATAAATAAAAGTACTAAATATCCCAACATGAAATAAAGCAAACATACGAAAGTGTCAGAAATATAAAGTACATATCCGGGGGTGTTTGAAATAGTAACCAAAATGAACACCCGATAAATAAAGTACTGAAATAACAAAACCACCAACAAACAACTCCATCTAATCCTCGTCGTCGTCACCTGCATCACCTCCCGTGTTGGATGGGCCTGCGCCTCCATAACCAGGTGGGTTCCCGTACGGGAACTGTGGGGGCTCCCCGAAGTAGTTCGGGAAGGCATTATGAAGACCCCCGAAAAGATATGAGAACCCAGCTTGCACCCCCTGGCTCATAAAGTCTTGGTTCGCCCTAATCTGGTCCTGACCAACTCGCAGCTGCTCTATACTAATCCGCTGCTGCTCCTACGTAGCATACAACTGCTCTAAACTGGTCGTTTGATGCTCTTGACTAACCTGCATTTGTTGAAACTGGCCATAGAGCTCTGTATAAAATGGGATGCCCTCAGGCCAATCCTGGTGCTGGTGGAATCTGTGATGCTGTGGTGAATGTGGTGGTGTGTGTGGCTCATGCTGCTCGTGCTGCTCATGCTGCTCTCCCATCTCCTCATCCTCATCCTCCGCCTCTGCCGGAGGCAACGGGTCCCAGACTTCGTTGTTCAAACCCTTCAATCGATCCCCGTGATCCGTCTCAGCAATAACCCCCATCGCCTTCAAGGAGCGGATATCAACATATAAACCCTAGGTCACCAAAGTAAGACTCTGAAGTACCTCATCAGTCATCAATCCCAAGTTGTAGGCGATCTCGGTCACATACTGACCGCCATGAATCTGACTGTTGTTGGTCCTTCCAGAACTATTCACAAAATACTCAGCCATCCTCGCAGCGAGGTTGATGTGTACCCCCTCCGCTAACGCATATAGAAAGATAAGATCTGGTGTTGGACAGTTCCCTAAACTGTCCATGCACCCGCATATGGTATGGCTGAATATATGATGCATGACTCTAAGCAAAGGGTCTCTCAATCGTGAAGCTTTTGACATCCTAGGATCGTATGGGTCACCAACTTCATTTTGTGCCCAAAACGCGCCCCGCGCTTCCTCACTTGGGAAGGTGAACTCATCAGTGAAGAACTCTGAATCCATGTCCTCATTTGTGTAGATTCCGAGTTTTCGACCCAATCTCCCCACCGACCAATTGTGCCAACGTCCATCCAATCTGAAATTTACCCTAGGCCTGTACCGGAAGTTTACCGGAAGTTTGGAACTCTATGCGCCTTTGGTTTTTCATATGAATAGGTGGCGAAAAACTCTATCGTAAGCTCACGATAGATTGGGCGGTCAATGGCAATTAAACGCGACAGTGGGATTGTTAACATGTTCTCTAGTCGCTCGCGCTGATTTAAATCTCTCATAACATCCCAATCTAGCCTCCGAGGGATGCCAAACTGCCCTCGCCTATTCCACAATGAGTGAAGTTTTGGGATGCAAAGACTTTCTTTCTCGTTATCGGGGTCAAACTGTAAGAAGGGATGATCCATCTGCAATGAGGGAAGATAGTTAAAACAGGAGAAACAGAAAAATTTCGTTTGGAACAGCAGAACACACTGTTATGAAGGTTCTGTCTCGCTGATCTGAGCATGTCGCACGGACGTGCGACAAGACGCACAGTCGTGCGTCACGGAGAACGAGTAATGGTGGTCGGCAACAGTCGGAACTGCACAGCGTGCGACCAATAGCACCACCGTGCATCACCGAGACCACTTAAAACCATCGTGAACAGCCGGCAATGAACGACCGTTCCTCATGAAGAACGACCGTGCGACCCGTTTTTTCTACAGATTCTAACCCCGACTCTGAATAGCCAGATTTTTCAAAAATCAACAAGTTTTTGTGCAAACAGGGGTCAGAAAATCAACCGGATGCTCACGAGACATATGATTCTAGCAAGGGCTAGGGTTTCGCTTGTGTTTATGAAGGGAACCCTAAGAAGCCTTGAAGAAATCGAACGAATCTATCCTAGAAAGAGGATGAAACAGATAATCGACAAGAAAAAACATACCGTGCGAAAGGAACTGTGAAACCGTGCGAAAAATCATGCGATTCGGGGCAAAAATCGGTCTGGAACGGCTGGTCCGGTTTAGGGTTCGCGAATTGTGAATGGGGGCTGCAGACTACCAAATGACCAAACTGCCCTCAGCCTCACGCACGTTCGTTCGACCGCTCGCACGGTCGTGCGTCACCGGACATGCGTACCCTGGCACGATGATCTCGGAACTGCACCGGGGGTGCGACTCGAGGTGCCGGCCAATCCGACAATCGCATGGGCGTGCGGCCCGTGGCACGGGCGTGCCATATCTGCAGATCAGTTTTTTTCTGCAGAAAGCATTTTCAGCAGCCCATTTCGCCTTTTTTCGCCATTTTTACCATCCGCAAACTGTTCTAACATTTTTCCCACATAGAACCTACGCTCGGCACGTTTATAAACAGTACAAACTTACGGAAACTACCAAACACACCTAAATTACGCTAAAACTACAAAAACACAAAAAAGGACGATTTTACTCCTAAAGCGTCAAAGACGCTCTTGCTACATTTTTAATCCGCGAGTCAGTAGCGTAGACTCTCATCCCCACACTTATGATGCGTGCGGGGCGTGGAGCTCGATAATCTCCACCGCCGACTCGATCGGCCCGGCAACGTAAAGCTTCAAACGATGACCATTTACCTTGAATATAACGCCGTCCGCGTTCTCTATTGCAACAGTCCCATACGGAAATACCTCTTTTACTGTGTATGGTCCTATCCAACGTGAATGTAATTTTCCTGGAAATAAGCGCAATCGTGAGTTGTAGAGAAGAACAAGATCGCCCGCTTGGAATTCTTTGTGGTCCTTCAAGCGTTTATCGTGTAATCTCTTTGTGCGCTCTTTGTAGAGGACGGAGCTCTCATAAGCGTGTTGTCGTATCTCCTCCAATTCATGAATCTGGAGAAACCGGGCTTCACCTCCGGTTTTTAAGTTCAGATTTGCGGTTTTTAGAGCCACATCGCTTTATGCTCAAATTCCACCGGTAAATGACACGCTTTTCCGTATACAAGCCTAAAGGGGGTAGTCCTAATAGGGGTCTTGTAAGCCGTACGGAAAGCCCACAATGCCTCGTCGAGCTTGTCCGACCACTCCTTTCGGTTTGCACCTACAGACCGCTCGAGGATTCGCTTTAGCCCACGGGTTGTGACTTCCACCTGCCGCTCGTCTTTGGATGATAGGGCGTGGATAAACGGTGATGCACACCATAGCGGGACAAAGCGTTTTCAAGCTGGGTATTGCAGAAGTGAGTCCCTCTGTTACTGATAAGCGCCTTCGGTGCACCAAATCGGGCGAACAAACTTTTCAAAAATCTCACTACCACCCTGGCATCATTGGTGGGTAGGGCCTGTGCCTCCGCCCACTTTGATACATAGTCAACCGCGACCAGGATGTACTTATTTCCTCGTGAGGGGGGAAATGGTCCCATGAAGTCTATCCCCCAAATGTCGAAGACTTCACATACCTGTATCCAGTCCTGAGGCATTTCATCACGTGCCGATATATTTATCGCCCTCTGACAGGCATCGCACGCTTTTACCCAACTCTGTGCATCACGAAAAATAGTAGGCCAATAAAACCCGGAATCCAGCACCTTCTTGGCGGTGAAATTGGCTCCATGGTTGCCTCCGGTAGGTCCCTCGTGACAATGGCGCAGAATATCGGTCGCCTCTTTTCCTGAAACGCATCTTCTGATCACCTGATCAGCACCCACCCTAAATAAGAAAGGATCGTCCCAAATGTAGTGCTTGACATCCGAAAAGAATTTCCTCTTTTGTTGGTGAGTCAACCTTTTAATCAGAATCCCGCAAGCAAGATAGTTCGCAAAGTCGGCGAACCAAGGTGACTCATCGCATATCTCAATGCCCATCAACGACTCATGTGGGAAATTGTCATTGATTGAATCCCAACGCATGTCCTTGATGTCTCCATGCTCCAACCGAGATAGATGGTCAGCCGCTACATTCAACGCACCCTTTTTATCTTGAATTTCGATATCAAACTCCTGCAGCAACAAGATCCATCTGATTAGACGCGGTTTAGCGTCCTGTTTGCTGAAGAGATATCTGATGGCTGCGTGATCAGTATACACAATTGTTTTCGAAAGCACCAAATACGATCTAAATTTGTCAAATGCGAAACCAACCGCCAAGAGCTCTTTTTCAGTCGTGGTGTAGTTCTCTTGAGCGTCGTGAAGAGTCTTGCTCGCATAATAGATCGGGTGAAAGTGCTTTTCTTTCTTCTGTCCTAAAACGGCCCCTATAGCGTAATCGCTCGCGTCGCACATAATTTCAAATGGCAGACTCCAGTCAAGTGCAACTAAAATAGGGGCCTCAATCAACTTTTGCTTGAGAAGGTCAAAGGCTCTCAAGCAATCATCTCCAAATACGAACGGAGCGTCTTTCTCCAACAGACGGGACATGGGTCTAGCGATTTTTGAAAAGTCCTTTATGAATCGCCTATAGAACCCCGCATGACCAAGAAAGCTCCGTACCGCTCTCACAGAGGTGGGAGGAGGAAGTCGTGAAATAACGTCAACTTTAGCTGGATCGACCTCCATACCAGCACGAGAAATCTTATGTCCCAGAACTATGCCCTCTTTCACCATGAAGTGGCATTTTTCCTAGTTTAGGACTAGATTCGTCTCCTCGCACCTCTTCAACATCTTCTTCAAATTTTACAAACAATGATCGAAGGAATCCCCAAATACCGAAAAGTCATCCATGAAAACCTCCATAGAATCCTCGATCATATTATGAAAAATTGCAACCATGCATCTCTGGAAGGTCGCCGGTGCATTACACAACCCAAAAGGCATACGCCGGTAGGCGAATGTGCCGAAGGGGCATGTAAAGGTAGTCTTCTCCTGATCCTCAGGAGCGATAGGAATTTGGAAGTACCCAGAGAACCCGTCCAAGAAACAGTAATACAACTTCCCCGACAGACGCTCCAACATCTGATCGATGAATGGAAGCGGGAAGTGATCCTTATGAGTAGCATCGTTGAGTTTGCGGTAATCAATGCAAACTCGCCACCCAGTGACGGTACGGGTAGGAATTAGCTCATTCCTATCATTTGAGACTACAGTAATACCACCTTTCTTGGGTACTACCTGCACTGGACTCACCCACACAGAGTCAGAAATAGGATAAATCAACCCGGCATCCAACAACTTAATCACTTCTTTCTTCACCACATCTTTCATATTTGGATTTAAAGGCCTCAGATGCTGTGCACAGGGTTTGTACTCGTCTTCCATCAGAATCTTGTGAGTACAAAAAGAAGGATTGATGCCCTTGATATCTATGATTTTCCACGCAATGGCACTCTTATGAAGTCTCAGAACCTCGAGAAGCTGTGTTCGGATCTGAGTTTGGTTTTGATTGTGTTTTACGTTTGAATAAAAATGAACAATGAATGAGTAGTGCAGCGGAATATAATGGAAGCACACTTTTCACAATCAAACAGGAGAATTGCTTTCAAAATACAAGTTTAACATTGAACCGAATGCTTGAATTTATTACAAGATTCAATTACAATTGCAAGTATGTAACAAACTCCCCCTCAGCCTGAGCTCACTATGATTTCTTCATGCAGGAAGAAGATGGTGAAGAGCTAATAGAACAGTACAGGGTACTATTCTATTTATAGGCACGGACAAACCACTGAGCATCTTTGCTGACGTCACCATGAAAGTGACATCTAACCTCCTAACAAACTCTAACCTCTGATCTATACAAGCACTGCTATGCTAACAACTGTTATTACAATACATTATATAAAGACAACTAAACTACTGCTGAATCCTTCCACTGATGTGAACCCAGCAGCACTTGATATAACCCAGCAGTGCTTGACTCAAGGCAGTAGATTGAACAGCAGGGCTTTAGTCTTCATCAGCCTTTGGCTTGATCAGCAGTTGTAGCTCAGCAGTTGTGCAGATCAGTAGATAGGAGGTCAGCAGATGTTGAAACCACTTTCAAGGGGAGAGACTTGTTAACATAACATCTGCTTATTCTGGATCCACTGCTCTGATCCAGTTTTGGCTTTAATTATCTGTTCCTCTGATAGGGTTCAATCCCAACAATCTCCCCCTGGAACAGATAATGCCAAAACTCTTCATTATTGGTAGATCTTTATTGCCTCATCAGCAGTTCCCTTATTTGCCCTTTGAGTTGTAACTCAAAGGCTAAGGCATCTGTGTCATCATCATCCCTGCACAGTGGAAGATCAAGGAGATCCTGCAAATCTTCAAGACTTAGGCCAAGTGCTTGTTCCCTTATTATTTTCTTCACTAGACTTGAACACTGTCAGTACATGGGTCTGTTTGTCAGTTTTCAATTTTAGTACTTTTGAGTCTGGTGGGTTTCTTCGGAGATTTTTATTAGATGAGGAGTTTGGTGATGCAGGCCTTGTGATGACTGTTTGAGCAGTGCTTGCAGGTTGATCTAGGCCAAGAGTTTCAACTATCATCTTCTTAATACCTTCTTTTACAAGCTCATCTCCTGCCATTAATTCTGCCACTGTTTCAGTATCCAACTGTTGTTGTTGTCTTCTTTTATAGAAGGCAGCACCAGCTGGAGCAGTGGCTCTCCTGATTTGCAGCTTTGGTGGTCTTGTTGAAACCTCTGCTTCAGGGTAGTCATGTTTTTATGGAACTATAGGATCTTTCTTCCTTAATTCCTCCAACCTTTTGTAGGTGGTCCTGACTTTGTCTTCTTTCCATCTTGACACTTGATTTTTAGACCCATAGTCAGCAGCAACTAATTCCTCTTTCATTCTCTTCAGCTCCAATGTCTTTTCAGGCTCATTCTTTTTGTACTTTGACCAATCTGGAGGAGTGTGTTTGACCTTATTCTTTATCATTTCTTGAATCCTGGCTGCTTCTTTTTCAAGCTCAGGAATGGTCCACTCCTTGTACATATGCTTTTCTCCCTTGTATTTCTTGTGGGCCATGATATTTTCAACATAATCTTTTCTCAGGGATTCATCTGCCCTTTCTGATATCTGCTGGCACACATTCTTTGCAAATTGCTCCAAAGATCTGACTTGTGTGAGCAGAAATTGATAATGTCTCTGTATTTCTTTGTCAGTCTTTCCTTGAGCATCTCTTTTGGGGATATCCTCTGCTTGTTTGGCCTTAACTTTCAAATACTCTTCAACATTGTTAGGCCTAGGATATCCTTCAACTGATGGCAACTTCCTTTTAGCAGGATCATCCTCATAGTAGAAGGATTTGATCTCTTCTCTGACTGCAATGAGTTCAAGAGGATACTGAAAACCTGCAGGAGTGATGATAGGGATTGGTTGTTGTATTTGAGCTGATGAGAGAGGAACAAGGTTTGGAATAAGTGCAAGAGATTGTGAAGATGTTGGTGGAGGTGATGGAGAATCATCATCAGGTATGAAAATCCTTCTCCTTTTTATTGTAGGAGAGGCTGATGATGTTTTGGGTGGATCAGTGGTGGTGATTTGAGTGGTAGAAAGTGGCTGACTAATAGTTGTTGAAACAACTGGTGTTTCAACCACTGTTGCCATTACAACAGATGTTGTAACATCTGATGTCTTCTGCTTTTTGGCAGGAGGTGATGGTGGTGAGGTTGTTTTTAGTGGTGATGGTGGTTTTGGTGGTGAGATGATTTTTGGTGGTGGTGATAAGGCAGTGGTTGTGGTGTGTGTTGAAGTGGTGTGTGTTGAAGTGATAGCAGATGTTGAAACTACTGAAGTACCAGCAGTTGTTGATACAGCAGGAGTTACAACAGCTGTTTGAGTGGTAGATTGATGTTGGGGGCTTTTGGAAGGTGGTTTGGAAGTATGCTTTGTGAGACTGGATGGTGTGGATTTGGGTTCTCTCACTTTTCTAGTGGGATTCTTTCTTTTTGGCTTAGGATTTTGAACATCCTTTGGCTCAGAACAACCCTGCGCATTCAGCTCCATATAAGCTCTTTTCTCCTCATTCCACCTAGACATATCCTTTGCCTCTCTGTCCCTTTTTACACTTGCTTTTGCTTCAGCAAGTGCATTAGTGGTAACATCAATCTTTTTGCTACCATCTGGCAAGGGAATCTTTTTAGTCATTTCATCTTTTTTCTGGCTCAATATACAGACCATCATCTATTCCCTTTTTCTTCCACTCCTTAATTTTCTCCCCCTTTTTGGCATTATCTGGGGGTAGTTGATCAATGAAGAGAACAGTGGGAGGAGCAGTGCCAGTAGTGTTCAAGAAATGGGCCTTTATAGCCTTGATATCTGCTTGGGTGTTTCTAAACCTGGACTCCATTATGTTTCTCAGCTCTTGTACATGTATTGCATATTGCTGATCAGCTGTTTGTCTTTGTTATTGGAGTAGGGGTTGAAATAAATTCCATAACTCATTTGTAGCAGGTGCCTGTGGTGGAGCAGGTGCTTGAGCTGGAACAAAGTGGGTTGCACCTTTTGAACTTTCAACAACTGTTGCATCGTTTCTTTGATTTCTACAACAGAGGTATCCAGTTTGTCAATTCTATCCGTCAATTCTTGGTACTTTAAACCATCACCCAATTTAATGGGATCATCTGATTTCCCACTAACAGTGGTTTGAACAGTGGTTGACTTAGGGAATGTATTCCAATAGTCATCCACTGATGCCCCTTTTTCTCGGTACTGGGGACTTCTTCCCTCAACACTTGATAACATTTTGATGGTACCAGTGGTCAAAACAAACTCACTAGTGGTTATCAGAGGTGCTATTGAAGGAATTGCCTCCAAGGAAGTCTTATTGATGTAACCACTGTCCAAATGCAAACCAGTGGGTTCAGCAATTGTAGTGGCTGTTTCACTTGGATTACCACCAAGAGTTACTTGTAACTCAAGGGGTGTAACCTCCTCAGGTCTTGTTGGTGGGTTAGCTATGATTGATACATCAGACCCAGTCGTTTGTTGAAGTATATTATCATTGATAGGTGAGTGAGAAGGACTGGTTTGTGCCTGGTTCAGATCAATAGCATCCAACAATAATTTAGTTGGTGGGGGAATTATGGAGGTGAGGTTGGGTGTAGAAAGAGAATTGGCCCCGGGCATTGGGCTGTGGATGATGGAAGCAAGTGATTCCAGAGCATCATATTGTGGTGTCCCTATTTGTACAACCTGTTCTTTTTGAGAAGAAACAGGAGGAGTTTCAGCTATGGGTTGAGATATTTGTACCAACTGCTGTGAGGAAGTAGCAGCAGTGGTTTCTAGTGAGTTTTGTGCTGTCACTGGCAGTTGCTCTGGTATCTCATCCTCCAGAGTTGCCTTTTTGATAGGTTTGGGGGGGTTTTTTTAGTTTTCTTTTGCTTTGGCTTTTTGGTAATTTTAGGTGTGGGTTTCAAAGAAGTTGTTTTGCTACTTTGATCACCTTGAGCAGTGGGCTCAGCAGCAGATACCTGAGGAGCAGTGGTAGCTGCTAAAGTCTGCTCAGGCACCTCTGCTTGTGTTTTGCAAGGTGTTGACATTCTTGTAAAAGTTTCAGCAGTTAAGCTATTTATTTGAAAAGAGTCACCTTGTTTTATTACAGAAGCATTATCCTTACCAAATTTCTTTTCAAAATAATAACTTAGAAATCTTGGAAAAAGTAAGAATGGCTTGTTTCAACATTTTTAACCAAATCATTAAAGATTTCCTGGGAGTAATTTAAATTTTCATCTTGAAGAATTGCATATCCTAGATTTTGAATCTTTGATGGTATTTCATTAAAAGCAGTGGTTTTGTTTGAAACATACATTA
>JARYGA010010416.1:0-39496 GCA_030545235.1 Helianthus tuberosus | reverse complement strand
AGCTTGAGATTGATATGATTAGGAGTTTCAGTGGAAAATTATACCAGATTCTTTGGTGTTGTTTTCAGAAAATCCTTCAACTATTTTTTTCCTGAAACAGGGTTTTCTCAAATAAAGCAGGATATATTATTCTTTATTTTTTTGAATGATATATTTTGAACTTTTTACTGGTTTTTGATAGTAAAAGTTTCAATCTCCTGTGAGGATATATGACCTTATTTTTGTTGGTGATACTATCCTCAAAATAGATAAAAAGGAAATGGTATATTTGTCAAGGTCATGTCTAACTCAAGTTTGTTCTTACACTATGAAAAAGATTGATTGTCAATAGATCTTAAAATACTTGGGCACTCATGTTTTAATTCAAATATTATAACAAGAATGAGTTGCCTTGGTAAAAAGTCTACATCATCTGGGGTACTAAACCACTATCAGAAATTTGTATAAGAATCAAAATGTGTAATTGACATGTGGCAAAACCTTGAATGGAAAATTTTCAAAACGGTTGCTGATATATCCATCTTTCAAATCTTTACCATTTACCCTAATCACTGTTTTGTTCAAACATCTGCCTTCTAAATATTGTCCACTACTAAAAGTCAGCCACTGATCCTTCATTTTGCTTGGCAAGCACTGATGCTCAAAATCAGTGTCTTATCCACTGATATGCTATCTACTGATAGTAAAAATCATCCACTGTTATCACATTATTACCATTGTAACTACTGATGCTTGGTTCATCAGTGGCTCTCAAAACAACTGTCCTCCATTCTTCATCCATCTCATCAGAGGTTGGCACGTGGTCTGTTTTTAGCCATCAGATCTTAATAACCGCTGCCACATCAGCGATCATTTTTTTTAATAAAACCTTGATCAAAACCCCCAAACAGGGTTTTACACTGTCGAATTGAATTCTAAAATTCTCTTCTCAAAGCAGTCTCTAACCCTTCATCCCAAATCATTCTCTATTCTTCCGCATCAAAATGACGAAATCAAAAGCGAAATCAAAATCAAAATCAAAATCAAAATCAAAATCAAAATCACCATCATCTTCCAAAGAGGTCCCTCAAACGGCCGCTGAATCCGTTGAAATACCATACAAATCTCCTCATAACTATGTGGGTTTACTCACAAAACCCATAAACAACCACACCTTCGATTCCATCATTGACACCTTATCTGAATCAAAGTACAAAACTTTGATAACAGCAGACGCTCCCATTTACCTGCTGACCCAGAGAGAGTTTTGGAAAAAGGCGACGCTTGAAAAACAAGACGATAAAGTCATAGCCATTAACTCCTCAATACAGGGTAAAGTGATTCAAATCACTCCACAGACAATCTCAGAAGTCTTTAAACTCGATGATCAGAAAGGTAAAACTTCTTTTGATAAAGCCGAGTTGAAAACTGATTTTCTGAAAAGAGGGTATGCAGAACAATCAAAGGTAGATACCTTACAAAAAGGTTACTTCCCGTCTGCTCCCAGATTTTTATTTCACACACTTTTGATGTGTGTTTCAAATAAAACAACATCGTTTAATGAAATACCATTGAAGATTCAATGTCTGGGCTATGCTATTTTAAATAATGAAAATTACAACTATTCCCAGGAAATCTTTAATGACTTGGTAAAAAACGTTGATAGCAAAGCATTTTTACTTTTTCCAAGATTTCTTAGCTACTATTTTAAACAAAAATTTGAAAAAGAAAATGAAAATTTGCTAAAACAAGGTGTTTATTTTCAAATAAAAAGTTTAACACCTGAAACATTCACTAGAATGTTGGTACCAATAAAAACAAAAGCAGAGGTGTCTGAGCAGAATTTAGCAGTTACCACTGCTCCTCAGACATCTGCTGCTGAGCCCACTACTCCAGGTGATCATAGCAGCACTACCACTGCTTTGAAACCCACACCTGCCACTACCAAAAAGACCAAAAAGAAAACATCCAGAAAACCCACCAAACCCAAAACAAAGGCAACTCTGGAAGATGAGATCCCAGAGCAACTGCCAGTGACAAAACAAATGTCACCACAAACCACTGCTGCTACTTCCTCACAACAGTTGGTAGAAAGATCTCCACCGTTGCCTCAAACTCCTCCTGTATCCTCACAAAAGGATCAGGTTGTAAGCACAGGGACCCCACAATATGAAGCTCTGGACCCAATCAGATCCATCTTCCTCAGTCCTGATCCCAAGGACATGTCTCTTTCAACTCCCATACCCTCACCAATCATACTACCACAATCCATGTTACCTTTGTTGCATGCAGTTGATATAGCTCAGACACAAACCAGTTCCTCTCAATCACTCATCAAAGAGAGTACACTCCAACAAGTGACTGGATCTGATGCCTATACCTCTGCTATCCCAACAACAACTAAGGAGGTTACACTACTGGAGTTACAAGTAACTCCTGTCAGTAGTTCAAGTGGAGCAGCAACTACAAATGTTGGATCAACAGATCTACATATGGACAGTTGTTTCATTAATAAGTCTCCCTTGAAGGCAATTTCTTCTATAGCACCTTCGGTAACCACCAGTGAGTTTGTTTTAACCACTGGTACCATCAAAGGATTATCAAGTGCTGAAGAAAGAAGTCCCCAGTACCAAGAACAAGGGGTATCAATGGGTGATTTTTGGGACTCAGTTCCTAAGTCGCACATTGGTACAACCACTGCTGGTGGGGATTCAGATGATCCCATTAAAGTGGGTGATGATTAAAAGTATCAGGAATTGACGGGCAGAGTTGAAAAACTTGACACATCAGTTGCTGAGATAAAGGATATGGTGCAACAGCTGCTAAAAGCTCAAAAAGCACAATCCACTGCTGCAAATGAGCTGTGGAATATTTTCTAGCCCTTACTTGAAAAACAAAAACAGATGGCTGATCAGCAGCATGAAATACATGTGAAAATGCTGACAAACATGGTGGAGTCGAGATTTAAAGATACTCAAGCAGACATCAAAGCTATCAAGGCTCATCTCCAAAGCACTTCTGGAAAAGTTCCCTCTACCATCCTTTTCATGGATAACCCCCTTGCAGATAATGCCAAAAAGGGGGAGAATATCAAGCAGTTGAAGAAAAAGGGAATTGAAGATGGTCTGTATGTTGAACCAGAACAAGAAAAACAGACTTCTAAATCCTCAAAAGGTTCAAAATCTCAAACCACAAAATCTCAAACTTCCATCCAAACAGCTGATATAGCAGTAGTTACAAAAACTGCTAGTAGTAGCCAAACAGCTGCCATCACTTCAACACACACCACCACCACTGCTATATCACCACTATAAAAAATAACACCACCACCATCATCTCCTGCCAAAAAGCAGAAGACAACAGATGTTACAACATCTGTTGTAATGACAACAGTGGTTGAAGCACCAGTTGTTTCAACAGCTGTTAGTCAATCACAAACCACAGCCATTCAATCTCAAACCACTGAGCCACCCAAGACATCATCAGCCTCTCCTACAATAAAAAGGAGAAGGATTTTCATACCTGATGATTCACCACCACCATCACCACCATCAAAAACTACCTCCTCCCCTGCTCAAAAGCAGAAGACATCTACTGACACATCAGTAGTTGTAATGACAACAGAGGTTGAAGCACAAGTTGTTTCAACAGCTGTTTGTCAACCATCCACCACTGCTCTCATCATTTCTGCATCAAAATCAAAACCCTCTTCATCTGTAAAGCTTCACAAAAGAAAAAGAGAAACAACTCAAGCCACTGATGAAAAATATGATGCTGTTGCCGCAAAATATCCACTGGAACTAGATTCTGTGAAAAATGAGATGAGACAATTTTACACTGAGGAAGATCCTTCAAAAAGAAGATTTCCTTCTCTCATTGGCTTCATAGTCCCAGAAAACATGGATGCATATCTCGAAATAAAAGCAAGGCAAGCAAGGATTAGAGCTAAGCTTGAATGCAAAGATGAAGGTGATGAAGCCATTGCAGAAAGAATGGTACTCTTGCTCACAAAAGTCAAGCTGATGGAAGACTATTCACAAGATCTGATAAAAGAAAAGACAGATCAATGAAAAGCAATGAGAAAAGAGTATCTTGCATATATAATGAAAGAAAAATTCTATCAAGCTGAAGAAAACCAATTTGATGAGTGGCCACTGGTTGCCTTGAAGCATGAAGCAAACAGGATTGAAAGGGTTAAAAATGACCCAAGTAAGAAGAAGACAGCTCCAAATTGGAATAAGTACAAAAAGCTAATTGCTGATCTTACTTCTGAATACAAAAAGAAAAGCAGGAACTGATAGATGCTAAGGTGGATACTGCTGAAGCCATAGCAAAATGGACAAAGCAGTATACCGATGAGGCTTATGAACGGCTGAAGAAAACAAAGATAACAGTCCCAGGCACTTCTAAAAGGCCAAACTACAACAAGATAGAACAACAGCTGGATGCTCTTAAAACACTGATCACATCAACAGTTGACCCGAGTCACGTGATAAACCAAGAGAAAGGAAAACTGCTGACCAGTGAAGAAGAAAAAGAAAAGGAAGCTGATTACTTCACAGAAGCCATCAAGAAAATGGGTCTAAAAGAAGATAGTTCAGTGAGCCTTCAAAACCTTTTCAAAAAGGTACTAACCAAACCTGCATCAACAAACATTTCAGCAGATATCTCACACAGTGAGCTTGATCAACAAAAGACACAAGAGCAAATTGACAAAGAAGTTGCAGAAGATATAGCTGCAGCAAATGAAGTCATAGAAGAAGCTTTCAAAAGAATGTCTGAAGTTCAGGATACTGCTGTACAATTTTTCTCCAGGCCAAAATCTCAAAGCTCGTCAGAAAATAAATCTCTCCCAAGAAACCCATTGGGTTCAAAAGTACTAAAGTGGATGTCTGATCAAAAGACCCACGTATTGACTCTGGTCAGATCCAATGGCGAAGTGAAGTACATATCAAGGAAAGAAGCACTAGGCCTTGGTGTTGAAGATTTGCTGGATCTCCTTGAACTTTCACTATGCAGGGATGAGGATGACTCAAGTTCCAAAGACTTTGAAGCAGAATTTAAAAGACAAGCTAAGGAACTTCTAATGAGGAATAAAGATCCAGAATAATGAAGGGTTTTGGCATTATCTGTTCCAAGGGGAGATTGTTGGGATTGAACCCTGCCAGAGGAACAGATAATGAAAGCCAAAACCGGATCATGACAGTGGATTCACAATAAGCAGCAATTTACACTAAGTCTTCTCCCTTGAAAGTGACTATAACATCTGATGGTCTTACATCCACTTCCCGGATACAACTGCTGCTGTTCTTCTAACTACTGATGATGTCAGAAAACTGCTGAGAAGAAAACACTGGTGGTACAATCTACTGACGACAAAGCACTGCCCAATCAAGGACTGATCAACCTTGATGAAAGCACTGATGTAAAGAGAAAGCAGTAGTTTAGTATGTCATCTGTTTTATGTATAGTCAGTGGTTAGGTTTAGCAGTGTTTGTATAAGAACAGTAGATACAGGCTGTTAGGCTGTTAGACGTCGCTTTCATGGTGACGTCAGCTGAGATGCCTCAGTAGTTTGGATTGTCTATAAATGGAACAGTACTCTGTACTGTTATATTTGATCGTTTTGAGTGAGTTCTTCTCCTTAATTCAATCCTTTCATCTTGTGCAACCAACCGCTGAAGTATCAGGCTGAGGGGGAGTTTAGTTTGTAAGCATGCTTGTAATCTTTTGAATTGCTTTCTAATCTTTTGACTGATGAAAAGCATTTGTTTATCTAAACTACTTTCTTCCTTAATTGTGTTTACAAAGTTTGTGATCATTTCCGCTGCACTTAAAGTCTATTCATCTCTATTTGATTTGTTCAAATTATACAAACAAACACAATCTGAGTGCCTCCGATCCTAACAACAATAGTTCATGAACATAATATATAATACACTGACAGATATTAGATGTTTAATTTGTCAGAATTTTGATATATTTAAATAAATATAAAAACTAAAAACACCAATAAACTATCGCGAACACGTTACCGAACGTTCACGAACATAAACGAACGAACGCAACCTCTGTTCATGTTTGTTCATTTAACTAAACAAACGAAATTTCTTGTTGGTGTTCGTTTGTTTAATAAACGAACGAACACAAACGAACTTCCCGCCGAACAGTTCACGAAATGTTCGGCGAACGTTTGGTTCGTTTACAGCCCTAATCTTAATTACTTGCTCCAATTTTCGAGGAATTTTATTATTGGAATCGACTAGTCTACCACGCTTCAAGCATGCAATAGACTCATTACAAATACGTGGTTGTCCTCTGGGACACAATCATATATGGAGCATAAGAAGTTGCTTGTGTGACTTTCTTAGTCACTTAGGTTAGTGAACTCGTCTAGTAATTTATTCTTTAATCATGGTAAATGAATTATACTTTGAACTTCTGGAGCACAATTTATATATGAGGATCAAAATGACATGATAATTCATTCTAGTTTTCACTTTCCAAGTGCTTTTTATCTCCCCCTAATGTTGGCAACATTCATTCCTAAAGTGAAAACTAATGAGCCATAAACAAATCTGTCACTAATTATTTTAATTATTTAAATATAGATAATTATTTATACCCAACATATTACCAACCACCTTAGTGGTCCCATCTTTGTGCATTGTGGTGGATGAATTAAATTATATATACATATATATACCACACAATTAAAAACTTATGATGGGGTACATTTGGTTCCTGACCAATAACCAATTGTATGAGGAGAACTATATTTATTGGCTTGATGTGAATTACTATTACAATATGTATAATTACATGTACCAAAATACAAACATGAACTTTTGCTCTTGTGATCATTGACTTTGCAATAAGTTGTAGACGTTCAATGATCACCTTCAATAAAAATACTTATTTCAGTGATCGTTAATAACTTGAAAAAAAATTTCACAGTTATAACGAATAAAATATGTCAATCTGGAACAATGTACTTTCTATTTCATTAGCTAAGCCATAAATCACACAATCCTTAAGTTGTGTATTCGATAACCATTTAGATGATGCATCGATTTTATACACTAAATGGTATAATGTTAGAATATACGTATCTTTAATCACTTCTAGAATATTTAGGGATACACACCCTCCTTTATTTGGGAAAATATAAAATTTCTCTTGAGAGCAAACATTACATGCCGATTATTAGCTTGAAGAATCTTTTAGTTCTTCATTATGTTTCACATCATCATTGACTCGGTGTGGTCTAACTGGTCATGCCAACTAAGTAAATAATCATGATACATAAACTTCTAGTTTATGATTGTATGTGTATTAATTGCATTATGCAAGAGAACGTCGCATTATCATTGCAAACTATCATGTTATATAACTTTTATCCTTTTCATGTTTTGTTATCATATAATCACTCCCATAATTTGCCACTTCTATGGTCTATATCATTATGACCATTATTACAATTCTGATAGTCGGTCTCATTATTAACTTGGCTATCATAAAAATGACATTCTGATGGTCAATCTCATTATCAACTTGGTTATCATAGCACTTCTGATGATTGATTTCATTATTAACATGACCATCATTACAAATTTCTCAACTATGTCCATGATCACGACATTTTCAATGATCATTATATAATATAATTCACTTTAAGGAATGGAATAACCAGACCAAGCTTCATAGCTTTTCATTATTTATTTTCTTAGACATATGAATCCTACCCTTTTAATAATATTGCTACTTCAAGAGCATATTTGAGGTGTGACAAATGAAAATATTTATCCGATTTTCCATTGTAATAATCTTCTGTTTTCAATTTTTATTGCACCAATAGAGAAGTAATTAGATGTTTGGGTGATATAAGATTGATGAGTATGACACTTCGGGTGTAATGCCTAAGCATATCTATACTCTTTCATGAGATTGATACTAAACCACAACTTTGATTTAATCGTTCTATTAAATACTATCTTTATAATAAACTATAACATATAGAATACAATGTGTACATAAAGGAAAATCAAATAATGCTTTCACATTAATATGTCACCATATATAATAAGTTATAATAAAACTTTGTGGAATAAGACTTTTTACCATCATTGATAAACAAACATATAGATAATTTATGTATCAACATACCACAATGTAACCAATCATATGTACATATTATATACAAATATTTATTACTTTAATTAAAAGTATAAACCAATATCCCTATCAAGCTCCATGGTGCTTTTATAATACACAATTCAATAAAAGTACACATATTACAAAATAATATTTGGGTCATGAACCAACAATTTATATAATGCAATTTAACTGACTTAGTAATAAAAGATGATATTAACTTGAATATGTAAGGTTGGTTTGATTATTTACATCGAAAGCATATGTCATTGAAGTAGAAACAAAAAAAAATATATTAAAATCAATTGTCATGCGCTAGCCAATTTTTCATAAAGCAGCAGAGCCAATTTTCATACGACAACCAGTCTTATTTAATTTATTTAACTAGTTGTAAATCTGAATAACAATAAACATTTAAATTGAATAACCCGGAAGTATAATTTTACAATTAAGAAAACAAAAATGTTCAACCAAAGTTACCCAAAATTTGTGTTCACTTATCTTGTTAACCCATCTTATATCACTAATAAGAGAAATTATTTTAATTCAACAATTATATGGTAATTATTTTAGTTGAGAAATCTACGTGATTCAAATCTATTGATGATAACATGATCATAAAATAAGATAAACTATTTTTAGTTGTTATCACAATATTCAAACATATAATCCACTATTTAAATCATAAAATATATTTGAAATCAAGGTAATATCACTAATCATAACCATATATACCATAATCTACTAGCAAACTTTTAGTATTATTTAAATTATGACTCAACTAACTTTCAAAGAGAAATCATAATATCGATAATAATCATAAATAATAAATACTTATCTTCTTCAGTTTGATAAGAAAAATAAATCGATTGAAAACAAACTTAATTTGAAAAAAAAACCATAGCCTTTATGATGTGGATAATAATTATTAAATCAATATCCTTAGCGGTCGTTTGGTTCGTAAACTATTTTTTCACTACATTAAGACGAGATAAGATTATTTATAATAAAAAAAGGCTTTAACAAAAAGAAAAATTCACTAAGGATCTACTTCCTAAAAGAAAACCTCTTTTTATGTGGTAAATCTCATTCCACAATTAGCTTTGTAGTTATAAAAACATTAAATAAATTTTAGAAGTATATAAATATCCATTCGATTATAATCGGTAATAATTTTGCCATGAGATATTTGGGTTGGGATAATCATGACCGAGAAGAAAAAGGAAAAGAAAACTCCACATCTAAATTATAGGTTGACACAAAACTAGATAAACCAAAAAGAGAATTTCCTAAACCCAAGTTCTAAGTACCGGTTGTATATTAATATTCAAACAGAAGACAAATTGTGTGCCACCTCTCATGTTGGGAAGATATTACCTGATGTTTGGAGACCAGAAGAAATCAATTGGCTGTTGTAGAGTTACAGTGGGTCAGTGGCTGCAATGACGCATCAACGGTAACGGCTCTACAAACAACAACTGCAAACAAAAATGACGAAAAAAATTATGCGCCACCTCACATGTTGGGAAATCACAAAAAAAAACAGAGAAGGGGATTAGCGTTTTGGTGAGAGCACATTCGTGCTGATAATGTGTTGTGAAACAAACCTAATAGCAAAACAATACAGTAAAGATATAGGGAAAAAGGTATTGATATTTCATTGATAGGTATATCAAACATTGAGATACAATGATGCAACACCTTGTAAATTCGTGTCCGGTAATGTACTGACATGTGTCCATACTTCCAAACATGCCTAATGTTGTCCGGGATGGAATAATTTTGACAATTATTGAAAGTGTGAATGTGGAGGGACTAAAAGTGTTAACATGCTATTTTTAAAGCCTTTGAGTGACCTTTGCGGACCGTATAGCCTTAAAGATTACAGACCGCAAACAATGAAAATTCTTGTCTTTGAAGATCGGTTACGGACCGTAGAGGAATATGCCTTACAGTCCGCAAGGAAGCCTGATAGTTTGAGCGCGTTGAGTCCTTACGGTCCGTAAGTGGTTATAGTGTCAGAATTATTGATTGGGCTCCAAGTATACCACCATTCCGAAACCATGAACTCCATGGCCGCATTTAACACGTTTGGGCACTAAATATACCACCATTCCAAAACCATGAGCTCCATGGCTGCATTCAACACCTTTTAACACCTGTGATGATCTTATGCATCACATTCAAGTATAAATAGGGCCTTGATCTTATGCACCTCTTCTTTAAATCATTCTATCTCCCTCCTCTGGAAGTCCCTAGCTGAAAGGAGCATCCAACTCAGTTCTATTTCGTCCACGTATCACTTGTAAGTGTTCCTATCCAGTGCATTTTCGTTTTATAGGTTTTTATAGCCAAAAGTCAAGCAAAATCGATTTTTTCTTTGACTTTCGGTTTAGACCATTATGGTCCAGCCATTGTTCGATTCGAACATGGCAACGTGATCGTAATTAGGTAGGTGTTAATCTCTCAAAAGGGCAACTCCTGAGAATCACGTTAACTAGGTCAAATGACGTGTCAAAGTTTTATTATTTAAATAGTCAAAGGTCAGCTTTTCGTAAACTTTATAAATTGATCTTATGAATGTTATAAACCATAGTTTTCACATCTAATAAGTTGGTAATTAATATTAGAACATGTATGAACATGTTTAGCCCGTCATTTCCAGTTTTATTGTCGGTTCGCAACGGAAAGTCGAGCAGTTTGACTTCTGTTTTGACTTTCGATTCTGACCTAATTTAGCGGAGTTAGTTACTAAAATTAAGTTGTATTATGATCATGTTATAATGTGGGATAACCCTATGAGGTTATACTACATGAACATAATCATATTCTGAGTTTTTATGCAAGTTTCTATATTATGCCTAGCTTTGACCAAAATGCTCTCTTTGCATAAAACATGGTTTTAATCAAAGATGAACTTGCAAAATGAATACCTACTGATATGTTTCTATTATTAGCATATTTTTGGTATTATAAATCTATTCATAACTTGAGTTTTGATATATGTTCGTAAATTATGTTATATAATCTGTTCAAAACCTTAGTTTTAACCATAACTATCATTCGAAACTCATTACCTACTGATATTATAACATAATTAATGTGTTTTCACAGAAGGTACTTGATCATAACTCAGATTTTATGTAGTTTCTTAAACTATGTCGCATAATGACTAAAATAACCTTATGGTGCATATTTTTATTTTAAAACCTTCATGGTCATATAAGTTGATAACCTACTGATGTTACAACTTATTTAAAGTATATTGGCATATAGAACTTGTTTATGACTCATCCGGTTACCCTATGTCGCTTATATGCATACGGTTGAGCTTATGTAACTAGTTTATGTAAGTTTACCGAAACGGGTCAAATCTTATCATTTTTACTTCAAATTCTAGAATGTATATTGTTTACCCATATTATACAAGTCCTAGTACTAGTTGGGTTTAAACCACATTCTAATTCGGTCAACCAACCTTAGTTAATTGATTACGGTTGTGCTATTTATAATTCTTTCATATTAAGATGACTTTTAGCCAGGTAAATACACTTAACCTATTTTCCCTATACGGGCTTAGGATACGGTAAACTGTTACCGCTTGGTCGGGTATGGGATCATATGTCGGATTGTGACTACAAAATCTCCATGGCTGTTTTAATCTGTTTTGTCTTATAACTTAAACATTGGGGGTTAACGCGACCGTGTCCTGGATATTCTCGGCTCATTTAATTGCAAATGGCCACGACCGAGCACAGGGTGTAGGCATACACCTGACATATACTAATGCTATTATAAAATATTTTTCTTACCCTTATTAGGGATACCCCTTTGTGGGTTTAAGTGGCATGTCGGTTAATCATGTTATCGGTGTTTAGTACCGGGCCCCATATGTATTGACAACCATGTAAAACTATATATAAGATCATTTTGAATTATCCCAAGTTATCTATGAAACTTCTTGTGCATTGTGCACTTAAAACACTTTTAAAATGTTTTCAAAATGAGTCGGTTATTTGTATTTACTAGTGTAAATTAACGTATTTTCAAAAGACTAAGTTACAGGTTGCAAGGATACGTAAATAGGCTGGAAGTTACCTGGTAATGTTAGAAGAGGAATTTTCAACTCCTTTGCATATAGCCGAGTAGTCTGTTGATTACATTTTTTTACATTTTCAATCCGCCTGTGGATCTTTATTACAAGCAAGTCTGTATTATTATTTTGAACAACCGGGAATTTATGTTTGTAATAATACTTTAAATCCAAGACTTCCACTGTGCTATGTGTGTATTTGTGTGTTTGATATCAATCTCGTCACGATACTCCCCATCCGAGCCCACCGGGCGATGTGGTAAATATTGGGTTGTGACAGGTTGGTATCAGAGCCAACGTTTGAGAAACTTAAACACTAGCCTTTTATGTTTAATATCAAACAACACAATAGCATATTCCTTAGACTTTCTAAGTCTATGCAATGACCTAGGATTAACTCCTATCTTTATTAAGTTATATATATTGTTTTTGATTTTTTACAGGAATTAAAACATGCCGCCAAGATATCGCGGGATAGGACGAGGAAAAGGTCCAATGAGGGGAGGACCATCAGGACATATAGCCTCCCATTCTCACAACTCGGACCCTTATCAAGATTGGGTAAATTCTGAATCTTCAGCGAGACATTCTGTCTCACTTGACTCGTCACCATCATACAATCATTCTTACCATTCACATCATTCTCATTCACACCATTCAAGCCAATCACACCATTCTCATTCCCATTCAATTAATGGGTCTTTTGACCACCCAAATCAGTATATAAATACACCTCCAGCTACTCAAAATCAGTTGGACCCAGAGAATGAGCTGGATAAAGATTCAGATCCGGAGATGCCACCGTCGGGGTCACATGCGCACCCCATTGAAATTTCAAGTGGTTCTTCTTCTTACACTGGATCACTGTACCAAGGTCCTAACAAATGGGGCCGGTATTGGAACCAATTTACTTTTGAAAATACACCCTGTTACCATTCTCCTATACCGCCTTTGTCGCCTCCACAAGAGGACGTGTAGATGTAACCGGTGGAACAATCGCAGCCACCACCAATGGTGGAACAACTGCAGCCACCTCCAGAACCACCAAGGAGAAAGCGTGGAGCACGCATGTCAGTGCGTTTTGGACCGCGGTCAAGCCCGCTACCACCACTGCCACCAACTTACCCTCCTATCCCTGAGGACCCACAAATGGGTGGACCCTCAAACACCGCACCAGTGGTTGATCCAACTCCTTTAATTGCCACACCCTCAAGGCGGAAACGTCGGGGAGTGGAGTGACAGAATTATTGTTTCACAACCATGGTATTTAAGGTTTGGTCTTATTAGAATTAAAGTGTTTACACTGTCTTGGAAATAACAGAAAGATAACATAAATTAAATTGTCTTTCATAGTTTTATGTCACTAAGTCCCGAGTCCGCCAAAGTGTGTCATGATAATCCTCAAACATTAGCTACGGAAACACATGTGAAAATAGGTACGTCAGCATAAAAATGCCTGTGAGATACATAGGTTTTGTTAATGTAGGATTCATGACTTGTAGTTAAAAGAAAATGTTTAACAAAACTAGTCATGAACCTTTAAAAAGTGTTTTCCTTTATAAATCATATGAAAATCAGATGTTATAAAAGAATAATGCATGGTTAAATAAATAACCAAGTGAAAATGATTTTTGTATGAACCATGTCATTTGTAAAACAATGTTTTGTGAAATTAAGTCACTTGTATAAAATGTGTCATGTCTTTGTCTTTGTCGAAGTGGTTTAGGTAACGCTACGATATGTAATATCATAAAAGCACTTATATATAGGAAGTACCAGCGACGTACCCACCAAGCTTTTATCATATTACACACGCCTCGTTATTTAAATCACTTATCAATAACTACCAAAAATGTCTTGTTTAAACCAATGTTAAAATGTTTATGTGTAAATAATGTCCAATGTCAAGTGTAAACCATGTCTTGTATAATCAAATACTATGTATGGCAAGTAAAAAAAAGTATTTACTCAAACCATATGTATAATGTCAATACATAACCAAATGTCATGTATGGTGAATAAAGAGTTTTTACTCAAACCATATGTATAATATACAAAACAATGACTTTGAACAAACCTAAGTTTAAATCAAAAGCAATGTTTTGCAAAATCAATGCTTTATGGATACAAACATTTATGTAGTAACGTTTATCGCATACATTCAAGCCTTGAGACTATCAGATAAACCCCTAACAAGTTAAAGGTTTATCAAATATGTTTTTAGATTCTGTCATTCCCTACTTCTAAACAAACCTAGGAAGTGAGGAACGGTATTTGTCAAGTCCTATGGTACCATTACATACTACCGAGCAGCGTGATCAATGTTAATGAATGTATTATTTTCCCATTAAACATACCAAATGTCATAACCAATGAAAGCATGTTATGTGAAAACCATGTACTAAGTATGCTAAATAAACATACGAAGTAGAAATGTTCATGAAGTCAATGTGCCCATATGCTGAGTAAACATATGTAGCAAAAATGTTTATGAAATCAATGTGCTAGCATGCTCAGTCAACATACATAGCAAATCGTAATTGAAATCATGAACTATATATGTACTAGGTGAACATAGCAAGCATATGTCATAAAAGCATGAAAAACATGAAAGTAACAATGTAGGCACATGTGTATCACCCCAAAATATTTGAAAGCAGTAAAAGAGGGGACTATGTACTCACTTGAGATTGCAAGGTATCCTTGATCTAGTGAACTATCAAAGATCGGAAAGTCAAGGAATCAAGTGGCACCTAGTATGGAATCACTATGTTAATAATCGAGGCCTAAATCGGAAGATCGAATAGAATGAGGTCTTGTAAACCATTTGAGTGTTGGAACTCATATAATATGGTTTAAAAAAGCCTACATTATGATTTGATACCTATCCTAAGTGCTTATGACCCTTTATGACTCGTTAAGGTAGTGTATGCTACTTTAACGTGTCATTTGCGCAATAGGGCATTCGGATAGCCTAACTAGCCCTATGATAAGTAATATGTGACACCTGTGCTTGCGTAATCATTATTCTAACTTTGAACAGTTAATTTATCAATGATTCATTGTATTTTGATCCCTATATTTGTTTATTTATGCTTGACAATTTCTCATTTCAATCCTTGTTTAATTTCAAACTCTAATCGCTTTCTGGAAAGTTATACGCAAACTGATGCATAAACGTAATCAGTTTAATGCGAAAAACACTCCGGAACATCAACAATAGCCTAACATACCTTAAATAACCTTTACATAACTTAGAAATAAGTTTTGGAGGGTTTGGTGTGCTGAAATCAAGTTTATTCGATCACAGGGACTATTTGCGTCAAAATGTGAAAGTCTGCCGATTCGTATAGTAACGTACCTTTCAGAATATGATCATAAGTTAAACAAACCATAAATATCCTTTACATAGCTTAGAAATAGGCTCTGAAGGGTTTGGTCTGAGAAAATAAACTTGTTGGTCAAACAGGGACTAAAAGCGTCAAAAAGTGCATAAGTTTGCATTTACGCGCATATCTTACGTTCTGAACATCTCCGGACATCCAATAATTTTTTTAATCATTAAAATATTTTATTTTAGTGATTGGCATGCGAAAATTCCATTCGTCGTGTAATTTGGATTGTTTTTCGCGTCCGTTCGTGTTTCGTCGTAATTAACCGAATAACGTGGCCATACGACCAAACAAACCAACATCGGACATATTTTCAAGTATATTTTAAGTCCCCTATATTTTGGCATCATTTTAGAGCCTTGAAAATGGCTTAACGATGCTTAAATGTGTTAAAAATGACCTTAAATGCATGTAGGGACCAAAAGTGCAAAATCTGAAACTTTGCTGAACTGGTGTTAGGTCGCGCGCCGCGTAGGCTGTTTTTCAGCAACATCAGTTGGTTTTCTGGTTTTGGACATGGATTTAACAAACCATTAGCTAGTTTTTAAGGTCCCCTAGTATTCTAAATCAGTGTGCCACACTTGTAAGGTCCAGATCGAAGCTCGAAATCCAAGAAACGATCTTAACGGTGGTGAAAAATCTATAAATACCCACATAATTTCATTCCATCTTGCTCAAACTTCTGAATTTTCTCATCATTCTGCTTTGGAGCTATCCCTTAACTGGTTGAAGGCTCCAATCTTCTTGTTTTCTTGTTCTATCTTCAAGCTTTGGACCTCTTGTAAGCTTCTTTCATGCTTTTTTGCATTTTTAAGCACGAAATTCAAACAATGTTTAACTCTCTGCTTTGCAATGAGTCAATGGTCAACACAAAGTTCATTTGAACTTTGCAACGTGAGCATAATCACGATGGTTATAGTCCCTTGTAACTATACCTACTGATTACCACGTTAATTAGGCGAAGTGACGAGTCATAGTGTCACACCCACAAAATACCACATGCGGGAACCTCCGCGAGGCGTGTGACGTAACAGGATCTAGCCACCAATCACATTGAACTCATACAAGATTTAATTAAAAACTTTCATTTATTAAAGTAAAGTATTACATTACATGAAGTATAACTCATCGTACTCAGCGGAAGCATAAATCATTTGTTAAGTGTTACATAAACCATTTTGAACAAAACCATTAGACTTATCTCACGATCCCATGCTTTACGACCTATGACCACTCCAGTATCCCAGACAGCAAGTTCCACGATCCACATAATCTATAACCTGCGAGCATGCACACAAGTGTATCAGACAATGCTGATGAGTTCATAGTTTTACGAAAACGTTAGTTACCAAGTGTCTAATTCAGTTCATTGATTTCAATGTTGATAATACCTCGGATACAAGAAGGCTCCGGTATGGGGTGAGGGTGCCAAACCTAAGTAGCGCTACCAACTAATACCCCGCTACCTCTCCGGTAACAAAAAGATGGGACTTAAGAGTGATAGGACGAGTGTATTATCCAACATACCACTTTTATACGCAAGACGTATTCCTCTCCGGAATACCCAGTTGATTTACCCAAAAACCTATCCCTCTCCGGGATACCCAATGACTGTCCTAACCACCGGGACGCATGCTCAAGAGAAATGAACTCACCTTAGATTGCTCGGATTGTTATGTTACTTTACCCGTTCCCAGTTGGTCAACCATACCCTACCGTGGTTACCAAAGACAGTCAGTATCATGAACACATAGTCTCATACTCGTTTCACACATTACACCGGTAGCATATCTGCAATACACATAACACATTACTAGTCATAACAGTTAATCATGCACCTTTCAGTTCATAGTCATCACATAGCTAGTACTCGGTTCACATGTAAGTTCACATACACACATAAAGTTAACAGGCTAAACATCAAATACACAAGTGTGTGTGCGGCCCAAACATTCAGGCCCAATACTCACATTATTCCAATGGATACACTATACAACGGAAGTCATGATTTGTATAATCGTCGAACACTCACAATCCCTAGTAATCCAACTAGGTCAACATCCTAAATGTTACATGCATCAATCATCACCCAACCACACCCATGGATATCATGTTCCAAAATATCATCAAGTTCTATTATCATGCAACAATTCTCATTCATCGTAACCTACTGTCCCTGCAAGGTTCCTCGGTGAAACACCCCTATGGCGAAACATCTATGTTTCGTCGAAGGTCACATATGACGAAACTACTAAGTTTCATCGAGGGTCACTTATGACGAAACTACCATGTTTCGTGGAGTCCAAATGTGGCAAAGGACCACCTGTTTCGTCGTGGATAATATCAGTTGGCTATGGTGCACCTGCAAACCCTAACTGGTAGCCGTTACTAACACACAGAGAAATCAGAGTGTTCGTGATATCTGATCGTGGCCTATCAGTTTCAGCATGATTCAATTTCTAAACAAATTAACAATACATTTAATTGTTCCCTGTTGAACGATCACATACTCAAATTTAACGTTTTCTATCATGTTATCAATTTCATTAATTCTCGTACGTACTCGAACCCAATTCAGCAATAATATTCAGTAACATATATGATCATGGTTCAGAAACATTAACATATTGCAATCATTCAGATACAAGTAAAAGACTCAACACGAACAGTAACATTACTAACCGAAAGGTGAAGAGTGGTGTTCGAGTGCACGGCTTCGAAGGAGGAGGGGGAATGCTTCCTGTCGCCGATCGCCGTGAGAGTGAAAGGGGCGCTTAGGGTTTCTGTTCTTAAGGTTACTACGGAGTTTATATGATTGAAATCATTTGGGCCGCGTACCTTTCTGGGCCGAAGCCCATGTTCGGCGAAATTTCATGTTTCGTCGGCCAACCATGGCGAATCAATATGTTTCGTCGGCTAACAAGGTGAGCATAACAATTCATAAGTTTTGATCATTAAACAACCAATACAACCTCAAACGATTAGCTGAAACAGGGTTGCCCGACAACTGATGCGTAGAGAAAGGACCTTGAGTTTTCGGGTTGTCACATCATCCCCAACTTGAAAGAAATTTCGTCCCGAAATTTGATAACTAATCCAAGACAAGTAATCCCAAGCACTAAGGTGTTAGATCAGGATGACTGCGGATTTCCCTAGGTACCACATCATCCCCAACTTGAAAGGGAATTTCGTCCCGAAATTCGCCAATGACAACAAAAGTTGGTTCAACCACTTGAACAATTGAGGATATTAGAGCTTTAACAAATCTTGACGTTCCCACGTGAATTCTGGTCCATGTCTTGAGTTTCAACGGACTCTCGACTTATGCTAACGAACCTTGACTTCCTGGTCCATGGTTTTCGATAGATTCCACGATAAATACAACTGGTCAGTTACCCTAAGGCTCTGGTAAAGGTATCACAAGTGTTTCATCGGACAAACACTGCCTTAGATTCGAGGCATAAATATCATTGCGAACGTTATCCAATTCGTCAGTTAACTCGAGTTTGTGAGCCATGTCACCGTTTCGTTCCAGAAATCCGAATGTCCCAACGCTAAGCTTTCCACATTTTCTATAGCGTATCGCACCCTCCCAGGGTGAAACTTTCGATTATGACACGTTCGCCTCCAGCGAACTCCCAGTGTTTCCTGATAGCCACGCGTTGCTGTTAACCAATATCTGATCTAAACAATCTTCCCAAGAGTTTTGAGTACAAGTCCTGGACCTGTGATTAGGTTATCACCCACCTTAGTCCAACAAAGAGATCGTATTATCGAGCATGCAATGCCCCAAACAGAGCTGTCCCAATACTGGAATGGTAATTGTTGCAGTAAATTCAACCAGAGATAGGTGTCCTTCCAATGTTACTAAGTCAATCACGCACATGCTCGCAGCATGTCTTCGTGTGTCAGGATGGTTCTTTTATTCTGACCGTTTATCCTACGGTGATAAGCAATGCTCATGTCTAGACGTGAGCCAAGGGTGTTGTGTATTGCCTGACATAAATCAAGTATGGATCAGAGTCAGAAATAATAGGAGTTGGCGCCTCAAGCCTAAAAAGCCGCCTCTCTCAGAGGAATACTCACAAGCTGTGAAGACTCGTCAATTCCCTTGATTGCAAGAAGGTGTGTTGGCTACATGAGGCGATCCACGATCACCCAGGTGATATTATTTCAATTCTAAGTTTTTGGTAACCAGTGACAAACTCCATGGCCGTCTATTCCAATCTCCAAGCAGGTGTTTCTGATTATTGACACGAACCAGAAGGTTTTTGATGCTCCACCTTGACTTTCACACAAGTCAAACGTCGTTCACATGCTTCGCTGTGTAGGCCTTCGAGCCCAGTTGCCAGTACAAGATCCTTCGATCCTAACATATTCCATCAAATCCAGATGACCAGCATATCGAGGCTGGTGTGCCTCGCTCAACACAAGTTCCCTCGAATTGCTGCACAATAGAATCCATATTTGTTCCATCAAGTAGCGAGTATCGTCCGCCTTGCCAAAGGTTGCTCCTCCATGCCCCTCATGGACCCAACTCGAGAATCCCTTTTCCTTCAGCGTTTCAGTTTGAACAGGGTGAATCTGACTAGGTAGGCTAGAGTTGGTATTGAGCTGCACGCTCATATGTGTTTAAGTTCCATAGTTGTAATCGCTCAAGAGTTCCATCCAGCAATGCCATCACGTGTTCTAGCTCCTTCGAAACAACGGTACACGGGAGGCTCTTGTGATCGATCTAAGTAGTGCATCTGGTATCGTCCAAGTAATGCCTCCATCTTAAATCCAAAAACCATGGTTTTCACTACAGGTTGCGTGTCGTGCAGTTCTTCTTTGTAATTTCATTACGTAAGTCATCACTCTCTCGTGTTGCATCCACACGTAACTGGGACTCTGATTCGATTCATCCTGGTATACTACTAAATCACCCACACCCTCGGGTAAAAGCGATGCTTAGCGCACTACAGAGTTGGGATTCGAAAGCTTAAAAGACGTTCTCCTGTTTTGTCTCCCACGAACACAGCACCCTGCTGCGCTTAAGGGAGTTAAGCTGCACGATCTTTGAAAATCCTTTGATGAATCTAAAACAACATCCACCGAAACCAAGAAATTGTTGTACCCCCGAAGGAATCTTTGGTGTCAATCAGTTTCTAACAAAATGGATCCTAGCACGATCCACGCGTATCCCCACTTCGTTGGTTACATGATCAAAATGCATCTCTCGAATCTAGATGTTACATTAAACAAGACTTCACACGTAATGACTCCTCCCTCAGTAGCTCTAAGATAAGATACAGATGTCGTCCATGATGTCCCTTCCTCCAAGAAATGACCCAAAACGTCATCAATATACACGGTCGATTCTTGTGGTCCATAAGCTGTTGGTGTGTTGATTACCTCGATGGTCATGGTGTACAAAGTCGCACTGGCCGCATTGCATTTGGTATGCTGTTCTAAGAGTATTCTCTCATTGGACTTCCATCTGATGATAGTTTGTACGTTAGCCAATCCTCGATTGGGAGCTTGACTCTCGCAACTAGTCGACAGGTTGTCAATACATGGTAGGGGTAAACGGTTCCTGACTACCACTTTGTTAAGTTCTCGATAATCAGTATGCATACGAAAAGGCTTATCTTCACGGATATTAAACGGGGCTCCCAGGAGCGAAAACTAGGTCCGCCAGAACTTCTATCCCACAGTCTCTGTAGTTCATTTGACAGTTCTTGCATCCCTCCTGGCCCAAGACGATAAGAAGTACGAAGAATTAAGGCTGCCCCTGGTGTGAGATCAAACTGGGATTCTGCCTAACACTTGTGGAGGAAAACCTGAAAGTTCCTCGGGTAGCACGCCGAGAGGAATCACGAACAATTGGTGGATCCTTGATCCTCACCTCCTTAGTCTTAACATTAGTAACGTGTGCTAACATAGCGGGGTAATCCTTCCGTAGACACTTCTGGGCCTTCTTTGCTGATATGATGCTAACCTTTACACCACTCTGGCAATTCAAAATATAAAGTGACGCAAAATTTCCTCCCCACAGGGTGTATCTACGCGATATCCAGGTAACCAATCTACAGAGCTTCTGCATCGAAACCATCAAAGATAGTAGGAGGAAAGTCGATGCCGAACACTTGTCCCACAAGGTCGAGTTCGCATCCCAACGAACATATGAGGTTTCAATAGACTTTCCATCGGCCGGTTCCTCAACAGGTTCGGTTTCGAGAAGCATCAGGGTTAAACAGATCCGAGGCGAAGCGATTTGTTACCCATTCAAGCTACCATGTTGCTATTGTGCTGCCGTCGCCCATGCCAATCCTAAACGTCCTTCCGCGAGCACCATTGCCGGTGTTGTTGTTACGATCACGCGGATTCCTAATATTGTCATCGTTCCCTTGGTTGTTGTCGTCTTGAATTATCAACGGCCAATCCATGCCGTAGGCACCTTCATTTCCATACTGTAGGCTACTGTTACAAGTACCTTGGTGTTGCGATGACTGTTTCCTCTAATGTCGTTGTCTGAAATGGAACCCTACGATTTTTCACCAACCGAGTCCATCTTTCCATATTGTGTGCCATGCCTTAAAACGCTAATCACTGTGCTGGTAGCCACACATTCCATACTATAATCAGTTGTCACCTCTTATGCCCCAATTGATTCGTAAGAGTTGACTCCCATAAGTCTCTTACCAGGGTTAAAGATTCGATTGGCATCAAACCGCTGATGTTCGTTGCTGGTAATCAGGGTCGTCCAAATACTAAGGTTGGTAAGGTATTACGCTCGTCCTCTTCTCCATCGTTCTTGTGAATTAACTGTGTAACACACGGTTTGTTTCCAGAGCATTGCAGAAGTGATCGTAATTCAGGGTCTAAGACGTCAATACGTTAAGTTCCAGCAAACGAAGAAGGGTGAGAAAGGTATAGACCAATCATTCGACGCTGCGACATCCAACACAGAGACGTTCATACAAGTACCTAACATTCTTCACAGTTCGCTAGGCGTTCAAAGGGGTGTTCAGGTAATACTCGATAGCATCAGGATTCGAAAAGTTTCAGAGGGAAATGAAAAGATCACCTTCGAGTAGGAGACAATCACTGCTATGACTCCTATAAATTTGTTACGTTTCACATTGATCAAATAACAGAGCAGAACGCCTTTTTCACTTGTTAAGCCTCACTGGGACTCGCATGCACCCCACATTATTATTATGTGTGCACCCACAATAATAATGCAATTTACATGTTTATCTCAGCTCCTCCCAACTCATGCTAAAAGGTTCCTCAAGTTCTCGCAAGGAAACAAAACACCACAACGTAAACCACGAAAAGCTAAAAGGATATTGCTCTGTGACTCTACCAATCACATAACTCAGGTAAATGCACATGTATCCAATCTGAGATGCTAAGTGTGTGCAATCACATGCAACATTGTACATAAGTGTATACTAGATATACTATGCAATAAGTAAACGAGAGACGAACCTTGCAATCTGGAGCTGAGTGTCATGGTCGTATTCACGTATTCAGAGCTTTTTCGGTTGTAGTCTGGTTTTACAAAAACATTTTAAAACCAATTTTTCACTATAACCAGTGGCTCTGATACCAAACTGTCACACCCACAAAATACCACATGCGAGAGCCTCCACGAGGCGTGAGACGTACCAGGATCTAGCCACCAATCACATTAAACTCATACAAGATTTAATTAAAAACTTTCATTTATTAAAGTATAGTATTACATTACATAAAGCATAACTCATCGTACTCAGCAGAAAAATAAATCATTTGTTAAGTGTTACAAAAACCATTTTGAACAAAACCATTAGACTTGTCTCACGATCCCATGCTTTACGACCCATGACCACTCCAGCATCCCAGACAGTAAGTTCCACGATCCACATAATCTATAACCTGCGAGCATGCACACACGTGTATCAGACAACGCTGGTGAGTTCATAGTTTTACGAAAACGTTAGTTACCAAGTGTCTAATTCAGTTCATTGATTTCAATGTTGATAATACCTCGGATACAAGACGGCTCCTGATTTATGTTTTGCCCATTCCCAGTGCTCCTATCAAAGCACTGGGCATGACTGGGTCATTAGTTCAACCCTTCCTCTCCGGTACGGGGTGAGGGTGCCAAACCTAAGTAGCGCTACCAACTAATACCCCGCTAACAAAAAGATGGGACTTAAGAGTGATAGGACGAGTGTATTATCCAACATACCAGTTTTATACGCAAGACGTATTCCTCTCCGGAATACCCAGTTGATTTACCCAAAAACCTATCCCTCTCCGGGATACCCAATGGCTGTCCTAACCACCGGGACGCATGCTCAAGAGAAATGAACTCACCTTAGATTGCTCGGATTGTTATGTTACTTTACCCGTTCCCAGTTGGTCAACCATACCCTTCCGTGGTTACCAAAGACAGTCAGTATCATGAACACATAGTGTCATACTCGTTTCACACATTACACCAGTAGCATATCTGCAATACACATAACACATTACTAGTCATAACAGTTAATCATGCACCTTTCAGTTCATAGTCATCACATAGCTAGTACTCGGTTCACATGTAAGTTCACATACACACATAAAGTTAACAGGCTAAACATCAAATACACAAGTGTGTGTGCGGCCCAAACATTCAGGCCCAATACTCACATTATTCCAATGGATACACTATACAACGGAAGTCATGATTTGTATAATCGTTGAACACTCACAATCCCTAGTAATCCAACTAGGTCAACATCCTAACTGTTACATGCATCAATCATCAATCATCACCCAACCACACCCATGGATATCATGTTCCACAATATCATCAAGTTCTATTATCATGCAACAATTCTCATTCATCGTAACCTACTGTCCCTGCAAGGTTCCTCGGCGAAACACCCCTATGGTGAAACATCTATGTTTCGTCGAAGGTCACATATAACGAAACTACTAAGTTTCGTCGGGGGTCACTTATGACGAAACTACTAAGTTTCGTCGGGGGTCACTTATGACGAAACTACCCTGTTTCATGGAGTCCAAATTTGGAAAAGGACCACCTGTTTCGTCGTAGATAATATCAGTTGGCTATGGTGCACCTGCAAACCCTAACTGGTAGCCGTTACTAACACACAAAGAAATCAGAGTGTTTGTGATATCTGATCGTGGCCTATCAGTTTCAGCATGATTTAATTTCTAAACAAATTAACAATACATTTAATTGTTCCCTGTTGAACGATCACATACTCAGATTTAACGTTTTCTATCATGTTATCAATTTCATTAATTCTCGTACGTACTCGAACCCAATTCAGCAATAATATTCAGTAACATATATGATCGTGGTTCAGAAACATTAACATATTGCAATCATTCAGATACAAGAAATAGACTCAACACGAACAGTAACATTACTAACCGATAGGTGAAGAGTGGTGTTCGAGTGCACAACTTCGAAGGAGGAGGGGGAGTGCTTCCTGTCGTCGATCGCCGTGAGAGTGAAAGGGGCGCTTAGGGTTTCTATACTTAAGGTTATTACGGAGTTTATATGATTGAATTCATTTGGGCCGCGTACCTTTCTGGGCCGAAGCCCATGTTCGGCGAAACTTAATGTTTCGTCAGCCAACCATGGTGAATCAATATGTTTCATCGGCTAACAAGGTGAGCATAACAATTCATAAGTTTTGATCATTAAACAACCAATACAACCTCAAACGATTAGCTGAAACAGGGTTGCCCGACAACTGATGCGTAGAGAAAGGACCTTGAGTTTTCGGGTTGTCACACTTTGTTTCGGTCAAAATACGTGTTTATGCGTATTTTGCAACGTAGATATCTTTGAGTATCAAAACACTTTGTTTTGATATCAAACTTGTTTTCTAATTTAGTTAAACATGTTTTAACATGTTTAACTCGTCACTTTTAGTTTAGTGCTTATATAGGGTCGTAAGATAAGCGGTCTAAACAACCGCTTAGACTTTCGAACCCGACCCGTTTGGTCGATCATTAGGATCCGACCAAACACATTATGTGACCATAGTTGTATAGGGAATAACCTTCCGAGGTTATACCTTATGGTCACTTAGTTTAATTAGTTGTATGTTAGGTAGTTTATATGCCTTAGGAAAATGACCAAAATGCCCTTTTTGCGCCTAAATTCATTTTAAGCATATGTAACCTAAATTTTGACATCTAAACTGATTACACAACATTATTAGACATGTTAAGGTATATAATACTTGTCATAGGACTAGTTAGGCGGTCCGAACGTGTTTTACACGAACGACGCGTTAAAGTAGCGTAAGCTACTTAAACGGGTCGTAACGGGTCATAAGCACTTAGGATAGGTTCCGATTTAGAATGTAGGCTTTGTTAAACCATATTATATGATTTCCAACACTCATTTGGTTTACAAACCTCATTTTTTCTGATCTTCCGAATTAGGTCCGGTTTATTAACGTAGTTACCTATATTAGGTGCCGATTGATTCCGTGATCCTTCTAGCTTTGTTTGGTAGTTATCTCAAGAACTCTAAGCATTATCAAGTGAGTACATAGTCCCCTCTTTTACTGTTTTCAAATATTTTGGGGTGAAACGCATGTGCCTACTTGTTACTTTCAGGCTTTTCATGCTTTCATAACATATACTTGCTACGTTCATTAGTACAGATATAGTACATGATTTCATCCAGTTTATGCTATGTATGTTTAATTAACATGCTAGTACATTGATTTCATAAACACATTTATTTCATATGTTTATTTCAGCATATGTACAAATTGATTTACATCACATTTTTGCTACGTATGTTCATTTAGCATACTTAGTACATTGTTTTCACATAACATGCTTACATTTGGTATGACATTTGGTTTGTATAACGAAACTGAAATACGTTCATTAACATTGATCACGCCGCTCGGTAGTAAGTAGTGGTACCATAGGACTTGACAACTCCCATTCCTGAAATCCTAGGTTTGTTTGGACGTAAGGAATGACTGAATCCGAAAACATTTTTGATAAACCTTTGACTTGTTTTAGGGTTTATCCTTCAGTCTCAAGGCTTGAATGTATACGTTTAACAATACCACATAAGTGTTTGTATCAGTAAAGCATGGATTTTGCAAAACATATCTTTTGACTTAAACTATAATTTATATCAAATACATTGTTTTGTACATTTTTACTTATAGGGTTGAGTAAATGTTTTTATTCATCATACATTACATTTGTTTACACATAAACATATTGACATTGGTTTAAACAATACATTTTAGTGGTTTGTTTGGGTAAGTGATTTAAATAACGAGGCGTGTGAAATTTGATAAAAACATGGTGGATACGGCGCTGGTACTTCCTATATATAAGTGCTTTTATGATATTACATATTGTAGCGTATTTAAACCATTTCAATTTAGACATATTACATTTTACACAAATAACATATCTTGACAAAACATTGTTTTACAAACAATATATTTTATACAAACTAAATTTTACTGGGTTATTCATTTAACTATACATCATTCTTTTATATCATCTGATTTCTTATCGATTTTCGTATGATTTATAAAAGAAAGCACCTAACAAGATTCATGACTAACTTTTGTTAAACATTTCTTTAAACTCACAAGTCATGAATCCTATTTTAACAAAACCTATGTATCTCACAGGCATTTTTATGCTAACGTACCTATTTTCGCATGTGTTTCAGGTGTTGTTGTTAGAAGATCATGATGCAAACATAGGATTGGACGAGGGCCTTAGTGACTTAAAACTATGAAAGACAGTTTAATTCTTGTTATGCTTCTGTAAATTTCTAGACAATGTAAACATTTTAATTATTAAAACAAAACTTCAATTACCATGTGTTATGAAACAATGATTCTGTTACTCCACTCCCCTACATTTCCACCGCGATTTGTTGTTTTACGCGGTCGGGGTGTGACATATTATATGCCCTAATATGTTTAATAACATTTCATAATCCATTTAAGTGTCAAAAAATTGGTTACATATGCTTAAATTTAAATTATGCATGAAAAGGGCAATTTGGTCATTTTTCCTAAGGCATATAAACTACCTATCATACAACTAATTAAACGAAGTGACCATAAGGTATAACCTCGGAAGGTTATTCCCTATACATCTATGGTCACAAAATATGTTTGGTCGGATCCTAATGATCGACCAAACGGGTCGGGTTCGAAAGTCTAAGCGGTTTTTTAGACCGCTTGACTTACGACCCTAAATAAGCACTAAACTAAAAGTGACGAGTTAAACATGTTAAAACATGTTTAACTAAGTTAGAAAACTGATTTGATATCAATACAAAGTGTTTTGATGCCCGAAAATAGTTTCGTCGCAAAATGCTCATAGTCGGCATTTTGACCGAAAGTTTGACTCGTCACTTCGACTAGTCAACGTGGTAATCAGTAGGTATAGTCGCAAGGGACTATAACCATCGTGATTACGTTCACGTTGCAAAGTTCAAACGAACTTTGTCTTGACCAAATCATGGTCAAAGCTGAAAGTCAAACACTGTTTGACTTTCATGCTTGAAATAAATGAAAAAGCATGAAAGAACACTTATAAGTGTTCTTGGCTGGAAAATTTGAACTAGAATGCTCAAGTATGAAGCCTCCAACTTAATGTGGTAGCCTCAATTAGAACGTAGATCAGAATTGAAGGTAATGAGCAAAGAATGAAGCATGAGAACCTTGCTATTTATAGGAAATCTTGTGCCTCTAGATCATTGCCAAGTGTTCATGTGTTGCCCAAGGAAGAATCATGTCACACCCCGACCGCGTTAAAACAACGAAACCGTGGCGGAAACGTCGGGGAGTGTTGCAACAGAATTATTGTTTCACAACCATGGATACAAAAAGTTTCATTTTATTGACTCGTTAAGTAATTTACATTGTCTTAACACAAAACAAACAAGTTAAACATCGACTATCATTGTTATTATGTCACTAAGGTCTCGTCCAGATCCTATGTGAAACATGCATCCTAGCAATCAACATCAAGCAACAACACCTGAAACATATGTAAAAACAAAGTCAGCAAAGAAATGCTGGCAAGCACATAGGTTTTATAAGAGTGTCGGATTCATGGCTAGTTTACATGTTGCAATACCTTATTAAAAACCTTGTTTTGAAAAGTGTATAATATTGCAACATAATTAACCAACTCAAATCAAGGGGGTTATAATTTATAAAACCTCGTAGCCATGATTCTTAACCCAAAAACATTTGTTTTAGTAAACCAAATTGTAAAACATCTCGTAATAAGTCTTTAATAAAACTCGTGTGGTTTATATCTTCTTGAAAACATCGTTATGTAACATCGTGATAACCTCGTTTACCCAAGTGAACTAAATAACCCCACGGTATGTAATATGAGGAAAACACTTATATATAAGAAGTACCAGTGGCGTATCTACCATGTTTTCATCACATTACACCCGTCCCGTTATCTAAACACTAACAAAAACCAATCGTTTATCCAACTCGTTTAAGTTGTTTAAATCGTTTAACTCGTTTAAATCATCCTCGTTTTAATTTTGAAAGCTACTTTTAGTCGTATCGCTAATAACATTCAAACCTTTGTCACTCGACTATCTCGCTTCTAACATTAACAAATCACCAAAGGGTAAGTTAACAATCACAGATTCAGTCGTTACCCATATAACCCACACATAACCATGGGTGCAGTCTGATAACGGGATTTGTCAGATCCTATGGTACCATAACCTAATACTGGTCGGTTCGGCCAAAATTAATGAATGTCATTCGTTATGTAACTACAACCAACAATTTTGTTCACATTATCGAAATCGTTATTAGTTTAGTATAAACCGTCTTATTCATTTTTGAAACCGTCGTTAAAATATCGAAATCGTTTTGATACATATGAATCACCCCAAAACAATTGAACACAGTAAAATAGGGGAACTATGTACTCACATGAAGTGCAAAGTATCCTCAATCAAAAGAACTTTAACAAACTCAAGTAAATCAGAGAAATCAAGCAGCACCTAGTAATCGAATCACTAGATAAATAATCGACACCTAAATCGGAAGATCGGATAGAATGAAGTCTTGTAAACCAAATGAGTTTTGGAACTCATGTGATATGGTTTAACAAGGCCTACATCCTAAATCGGAACCTAACCTAAATGCTTTCGACCCATTGCGACCCATTAAGGTAACTTATGCTACTTTAACGTGTCGTTCGCGCAAAGCGCGTTCGAGACGTCTAACTAGTCCTATGACAAGTATTATATGCCTAAACATGTTGCATAATCGATTAAGTGACAAAAGTTTATGTTACATATGCTTAATTACCAATTATGCATGAAAAGGGCATTTTGGTCATTTACCTAAGGCATATAAACTACCTATCATACAACTAATTAAACTTAGTGACCATAAGGTATAACCTCGAAAGGTTATTCCCTATACAACTATGGTCACTAAACATGTTTGGTCGGATCCTAATGATCGACCAAACGGGTCTAGTTCAAAAGTCTAAGCGGTTGTTTAAACCGCTTGATTTACGACTCTACACAAGCACTAAACTAAAAGTGACGAGCTAAACATGTTAAAACATGTTTAGTTAAGTTAGAAAACAGGTTTTGATATCAAAACAAATGGTTTTGATACCCAAGAATAGTTTGGTTACAAAATACTCTTAAATACGCATTTTGACCGAAACTACGACTCGTCACTACGCCTAGTCAACGTGGTAATCAGTAGGTATAGTCACAAGTGACTATAACGATCGTGATTACGCTCACGTTGCAAAGTTCAAATGAACTTTGTGTTGACCATAAACTGGTTAAAGCTGAAAGTCAAACTCAGTTTGACTTTCGTGCTTAAAACGCATAAAAGAACGAAAGAATGCTTACAAAGGGTCCAAGCTAGGAAGATCTTGATCCAAATCACTCAGGTATGAAGCAAAGGCTCCAACTTTGAGTGTAATTTAGATCAAGTGTGCAGAAATCAATTGGAGGGCATGGGTATTTGTAGAATTCGGTAAACTGTTAGGATCGTTTATCGCTTTCAGTGCTTCGATCTTGGCCCTCCACCTGGGCTCATGGTTTTCAAAACCATGGGGATGTTAAAAACCAGCAAATTTGAGCCCATAACATGACAAAACCATGTTCAAAACCATCAAAAACAGCTGGAATGGCCAGATACATTGTTTCTAATCTGCAAGTCTGTCACGACCCGCATAGATATGCACAAGATCTTACGCGGCCCGCCTGGTATAATTTCCAGAAATTGCAATTTGGTCCCTGCACTTGAGAATCTTGCATTTTAATGCATTTTTGGCACGTTTAAGCCTCGTTAACTTCGTTTCAAGGCTCTAAAATGATGTTAAAGTGTAGGGAACTTAAAATGTGCTAAAAAATATCTCGGATGTCGGCTCGTTTGGTCGTACAGTTGCGTTGTTCGGTTAATTATGACGGAAGTCGTAATGAACGCAAAAACGATCCAAATTAAGCGACGAATGGAATTTTATCATGCCAATCACTAAAATAAAATATTTTAATGATTACATAAATTTTTGGATGTCTAGATATATTCAGAACGTAAGATATGCGCGAAAATGCAAACTTATGCACTTTTTGACGCTTTTAGTCTCTATTGATCAAATAAGTTTATTTTAGCATACTGAACCCCTCAAAGCCTATTTCTAAGCTATGTAAAGGATATTTAGGGTATGTTTAATGACGTGGGCGATTATATACATTTATTTACAGTATCCTCACGCGCCCGACGAAAGGGTGTTTTATATTTATAAAAATGGTTTATACCTTAACATTAAAACACACACAACAAAGGACAAGTGTATCCCGTCATATATGTAGCAAAATATTGGTAAGAGCCAGATATCGATCCATGGAACACGAGCGTTATAATGTACTGAATCTTTGTCAGTATTTTACGAGATAAAAGGATAAGTGAATGGTTGTTTAACTAAGTTATCTAAATTACAACTAAAATAAAAGTATACTAATATCTTGTTTCATAAACAACCTAAACATGTTATCTATATCACATATGTCACAAAAGCACTTAATCAATTTTCCAATTTCGAGACAGTTAGTCATCCGCTAGGAGTTTTCTAACATGATGCTTCTTCGGAAAGTTAACGCGATAAACACACGTTAACCACCTAAAATCATTCTTTAACGAGCTATTGATATTTATTCATGTAAACCTTTAAAGATAGATGAGTCATCCGCTAGGAGTTTTCTAACCTCACTTATCAAAGAAAGCAATACCAATGGTCACAATACAGCCACGAGGATAAGCATTTAAGTAGATCATATAACAACATATTTCACCTTTACAAGTCTTGAACACAAATCTACCATGCCAGCAATTTCAGACCAAAACTACTAAACAAGGATCATAAACCGCATACAAGAACATGTAATCAACACCATATAATTCGTTAGAACCCTTACGTGCAAGAAAGCATTCCTAATCAAAATAAGATATATCTTAGATAAAACCAATACCCCTCTCGAGTCTCATGGTGTAAACAAGTTTACAAACAAGTGATTAATCAAGAAATAGTTACCATCCCACTAACCACAGATTCATTATCCAAGATAATCAAACATAATCAGGAAGATTCCACCATGAAAAAGTACTAAAGTTTCATACAAACAAGCTTACAACATAAAGATTATTCAAGAAACAAGTTTATAACTATTATTACATAAACTACATTAAACATAAACTAACATCAGCTCATAACTTGCAAAATGATCAAAATACATGTTCAAGAACAAGGAATCGAACCATAAACAAGCAAGGAATTGATGGGTTGGATCAGTTATGCTTCCATTCGATCTTTAAGCTTCAAATGGGTCTGATCAGGAGTGCTTCGGAACCCAGAAATCCCCCAGAAACATGGAGAAAAACCCAACCTTTGAACCAGTAGCGAATGCTGCTATTTATAGAAGAAATTCTGATCGGCACGGTCGTGCCGATCTGGCACGGTCGTGCCGATCTGGCACGGTCATGCGTCAGGTGTTTGTCGGGTGACGTCAATTTCAGCGATCCCGAGTCAGCCAAGTGGACAAGTGGACAAGTTGCTTGGGTCAGCAGATCGGCAAGGTCATGCCTCGGGTGGCACGGTAGTGTGGCCCGAGAAACAGTCGGCACTCCTAGTCGCACTGGCAGTGCTTCCGAGATTGGAGAAACGACACGGTAGTGCCGCCAGTGGCACGGTCGTGCCACACCTGGCAGTTCATCAGATTTTTGCCATTTTCGTCAGAAATGCATCAGATTTTTTCCGTTTTTATCAGAATTTTCCTTTATGCTCTGTTTAAGACCTGAAAATGTAAAAGTACCGGATTTGGCACCTAAACGTTGCGGTTTCGGTTAAAAATGCTTAAAACGGAAGTGTTTTGGGGTATAAAAACATGTATAATTTAACGTATATCATTTAACTTATGATCAAGTTCCAGAATGTTCGTTACTATACAAATCGGTATAGTTTCGCAGTTTGACACAAATAGTCCCTATGATCGAACAAACTTGATTTCAACACACTAAACCATCCAATACTTATTTCTAAGTCGTGTGGATGTTATTTAAGGTATGTTAAGCCTATGTCACTTTTCCGGAGTGTTTGTCGCAATATACTGACTGTGTTTACGCACCAGAAAGCGATTCAAAGCTTGAAATCGGAATCAAATCAAATCGTAAAATCATCAAACACAAATGTACACATATTAACACCAGAACACATATAATAACACCAAAGCACATTGTTTTATTGATAATTTACATTTTTTTATATTATATATCAATTATAGAAAACATATGTCACAGTCTCCCCTACTTTAGGAAATTTCGTCCAGAAATTTTAACTAGAGGAAACTTGTGAGAACAATTGCGGATATTTCGCTTTCATTTGGTCCTCACGTTCCCAAGTAAACTCTGGGCCACGTGTGGATTCCCAGCAAACTTTTACCAATTGAATCCGTTTGTTCATCAACTGTTTGACTGCACGGTCCATTATCTCCACAGGTTTCTCGACAAAGTGCAACGTTTTATCAACTTGAATCTCGTCGAGAGGAATGTGAAGATCAGCATCAGCTAAACACTTTCGCAAGTTGGACACGTGAAAATTCGGATGAATATTTCCAAGCTCTGGAGGTAGCTCTAGTCGATAGGCAACCTTTCCAATTCTTTCAACAATCTTAAATGGTCCAATATATCGAGGTGAAAGTTTTCCTTTCTTTCCAAATCTCACCACTCCCTTCCAAGGTGATACCTTGAGTAGGGCACGGTCTCCGACTTGAAATTCTAAGGGCTTGCGTCGAATATCCGCATAACTCTTTTGACGGCTTCTAGCTGTCACAAGATTATCATGAATTTTTTTGATTTTATCTGTTGTTTCCAGAATGAGCTCAAGTCCAGTAAGCTGAGCTTCACCGATCTCATTCAAACAGACAGGTGAACGACATTTTCGACCGTAGAGAGCTTTGAATGGTGCCATATTGATACTAGCATGATAACTGTTGTTGTAAGAAAACTCTCTCAATGGCAGATGAGAATCCCAATTACCACCAAAGTCTATCACGCATGCTCTAAGCATATCCTCCAAAGTTTGAATCGTCCTCTCAGATTGACCATCTGTTTGGGGATGATAAGCAGTGCTTAGATTTAGTTGGGTTCCCATAGCAGATTGCATGGTCTTCCAAAAATGAGATGAAAATCAAGCATCACGATCAGATATGATATCCAAAGGAACACCATGTCTAGATACAATCTTATCAACATAAATCTTTGCAAGTTTATCAGCAGATAGATCCTCACGAATCGGAATAAAATGAGCTTACTTCGTTAAACGATCGATAACAACCCAAATCGCATCGTGACCTTTAGATGTACGCGGTAATTTAGTGATGAGATCCATCGCAATGTTCTCCCACTTCCAAACCGGTAACTCTGGTTGTATAAGCAAACCAGAAGGTCGTTGATGTTCAGCCTTGACTTTGAGACAGGTTAGGCATTTCGATACATACAAGGCAATATCCTTCTTCATACCAGGCCACCAATACTGAGTACAAAGATCCTTGTACATTTTATCAGCACCAGGATGGATAGCATATCGAGACTTATGAGATTCATCCATTACCAAGGTGCGAAGATCATCTTGTTTCAGAGTCCACAAACGATCCTTGAAATAGAGCAAACCATCGTCCTTCGCTTCGAGCTTAAGCTCAAGTTGACATGGTAATTCCTTACCTATCAAATTTTGTGAAACACAAAATTGCTGAGCTTGATGGACACGAGCTTGAAGATCAGATAAAGTGCGAACAGAATGAAGCTTGACTCGCTCCTTTCGACTAAGCGCATCAGCTACGACATTCGCCTTACCAGGATGGTAGCGAATTTCGCAAACATAGTCGTTCAAAAGTTCAACCCAACATCATTGCCTCATGTTCAGCTCCTTCTGATTAAGAATATGCTGGAGACTTTTGTGGTCTGTGAAAACCACACACTTCGTGCCATAAAGATAGTGTCTCCAGATTTTGAGAGCAAAAACTACTGCACCTAACTCAAGATCATGAGTTGTGTAGTTCTTCTCGTGAACTTTCAGCTGTCTTGACGCATAAGGACACAACCAAGTCCTAGATTCGACGCGTCACAATAGACAACGAAATCATCATTTCCATCAGGCTAAGATAAAACAGGAGCATCACAGAGCTTCCGTTTCAGCGTTTGGAACGCTTCTTCTTGCTTGGGTCCCCACTAAAAAGGCTTATTCTTCTGAGTCAAAGCAGTGAGTGGAACCACGTTCTTAAAGAAATTCGAAATGAACCGACGATAATATCCAGCAAGACCAAGAAAAGATCGAATCTCTGTCGGTGTCATCGGTGCGTTCCAATCCCTAATTGCTGCTATTTTGGATGGATCCACATGAAGACCCTGCTCGTTGACTATATGACCCAAAAACTGAACTTCTTTAAGCCAAAATCCACACTTGGAGAATTTAGCAAAAAGTTGTTCCTTCTTCAAGAGTTCCAAAGTCAAACGAAGGTGTTGCTCGTGATCGGCTCGAGACTTCGAATAAACAAGATTATCGTCGATGAACACAATGATGAACTTGTCCAAAGAAGGTTTACATACCCTATTCATTAAGTGCATGAAGATAGCTGGGGCATTCGTCAAACCAAAAGGCATGACAATGAACTCATAGTGCCCATATCTTGTGCGGAAAGCAGTTTTGGGAATATCTTCTTCGAGAACACGAAGTTGATGATACCCAGAATGCAGATCGATCTTTGAAAAGCTTGAAGCACCCTGCAGCTGATCAAAGAGATCATAAATTTGAGGTAGGGGATATCGATTCTTGATGGTAAGCTTGTTAAGCTCACGATAATCGATAAACATTCGAAAATACCCATCTTTCTTCTTCACAAACAGGACAGGAGCGCCCCATGGTGAATAACTTGGTCGGATGAATCCTTTATCAGATAACTCTTGAAGCTATTTCGATAACTCTTGCATCTCCGATGGTGCAAGACGATAAGGTGCTTTCACAATCGGGTTATCATTGGGTACAAAGATCAATATGAAACTCGACTTGACGAACTGGAGGCAAACAAGGCAGTTCATCAGGAAACACCTCTGGATAATCTCGAACAATCGGAATATCTTGAATACACTTGCTCTTGCTCTTCTCATCGGTGACATGTGCCAGAAAAGAAACATATCCTTTTCGTAAATAACTTTGGGCTTTTGTACATGACATAAGTTTCAATCCACCAGACGGTTTCTCGCCACGAACTTCTAAAACTTCACCAGAAGACAAAGGAATACGAACAATCTTATCGAAACAAACTACCTCACCATGAAGTTTAGCTAACCAATCCATCCCAATAATAATATCGAAGCTCCCAAGTTGCATCGCTACGAGGTCAATAGGAAAAATATGGTTATCAAGCTTCAACTGACAATCACGAATAACAGAATCGAGTACGAGCGGTTTACCAGTAGCAACTTCGATAGATAAGGGTTTCCTCAGTTTAGTTCTAGGTATCGTAAGTAAAGGCTCAAAAGATAACGAAACAAAACTTCTATCGGCACAAGAATCAAAAAGAATAGATGCAAGTCGATTGTTAACAAGGAACGTACCATTGACAACCTCGTTGTCAGCTCAAGCCTCGTTAGAATTCAGATTGTACGCTCGTCCATGAGCGGGATTCACATTCGCATTTGCATTCGCATTCACGTTCACCAACCTCGGACAGTTGTTGCGGAAATGACCAAACTCTCCACAATTGAAACATGAACCAAGTGGGAATCTAGCAGCATTCCCCTGAACTGGAGCTTGAACCTGAGCAGCTTGATTCTGACCCAAACTACAGATATTGGCCAGATGCCCAAGTTTACCACACGTAGTGCACTGCTTGCAAGCTTGTTGAGTCGGTGGGTTCTGAGCAGTAACAACAAAATTCTTGGAAGCCTTGCGCTTCCTCAACTTTTTCGAAGACTCACCCTTCTTCTTACCCTTACCCTTTTCCTTGTCTTTTGCAGAATCAGCTGACTTCTTCATGTCGCCCTTACGGGTCAGTTTTCCTTTTCTGACTTGAGACTCGGTTAGTGTAGTAGACAACTCGATCACTTGACGAACAGTACTAAGATTACTGCCAGTCATAATGTCTTGCACAGAATCGGGTAGACCATCAATGTACCTCTCGATTGCTTTCTCCAACAGGGTAACTATAGTGGGACACAATAAACTCAGCTCTTCAAAATGATCCGTATACGCATGGTGTTCACCCCCATCTTGCGTTAGATCGTCAAACTCTCGTTCTAACGCTCAAATCTCGTGACGGGGACAAAACCCTTTCATCATGAGAGCTCGAAGCTCTTCCCATGTTTGTGCCAATGCCACTTCGGCACCCCTATCACGCATCACTCCGTTCCACCACGTAAGAGCACGCTTCTCGGACACACTTGATTCAAACTCAACCTTACACTCATTCGAACACTACACATGTCTGAATGTGCTCTCGATACTCTCGAACCATTGCAGGAGCGCAGTTGCTCCTTGAGACCCAGAAAAATTCAACGGCTTAGCAGAATTGAAATTCTTGAAATTACACTGAGCGTTATTGTTATTATTGTTGTTGTTATATAATTGATGGATCTGGGTCACTACGCCCGGAAGCACTGCAGCCATTTGTTGAGCGACAAGGGTTGCGACTTCTTCATTAGTTACAGGTTGTGCATCACGTCGAGGAGGCATTTTCTAAAAGAACAAGGAGACATGAGAAACGAGTGAGGTCGACAATTGGGAAAGACAAAAGAGATATTGAAAACATCGACAAAACAAAAGGAGGGTGATCATTCGTTTGTTACCTCGAACAAAAAATGATACGCAATGACAAATCAACGTAAATGGGTCAATATAATGCATCCCCGAAGACATGCTCGCCTATAAGTGAACACTCACCCCAACAGTTCCCAGTTAAGAGTGACTGGTCCGATTATGTGGATTTATACGAACACTCTAGCCTTAGACAGAAAACTCAGGGTACATGCATTCACTCTTCCAGTTTGCACGTGTTCACATTATTTAGACCCAAACTTTAACGAGATTTTTGAAAACTCATAAGGCACTAAGCAAAATATGAGTCAAATTGGAAGGGTTCAAAACCTTATAACAAATCATTTACGAAGAAATGATTGGTTTTCAAAGCGGATTCGAAATTTGTGTTCACGTTGTGGTTATCACCTAAGGATAGGCGGCGGTTTTGTTTTAAAAATAATCTAAACGCAAGAAAACTTGCGTTAGGGTCCTAGAAAGTTATAGTCTAGGTCAAAGCATTACTAATAACCTAATTCCCTATAACCATTAGCTCTGATACCAACTCTTCTGTCACACCCCGACCGCGTTAAAACAACAAAACCGCGGCGGAAACTCGGGGAGTGTTGCAATAGAATTATTGTTTCACAACCATGGATACAAAAAGTTTCATTTTATTGATTCGTTAAGTAATATACATTGTCTTAACACAAAACAAACAAGTTACACATCGACTATCATTGTTATTATATCACTAAGGCCTCGTCCAGATCCTATGTGAAACATGCATCCTAGCAATCAACATCAAGCAACAACACCTGAAACATATGTAAAAACAAAGTCAGCAAAGAAATGCTGGCGAGCACATAGGTTTTATAAGAGTGTCAGATTCATGGCTAGTTTACACGTTGCAATACCTTATTAAAAACCTTGTTTTGAAAACTGTATAATATTGCAACATAATTAACCAAATCAAATCAAGCGGGTTATAATTTATAAAACCTCGTAGCCATGATTCTTAACCAAAAAACATTTGTTTTAGTAAACCAAATTGTAAAACATCTCGTAATAACTCGTTAATAAAACTCGTATGGTTTATATCTTCTTGAAAACATCGTTATGTAACATCGTGATAACCTCCTTTACCCAAGTGAACTAAATAACGCCACGGTATGTAATATGAGGAAAACACTTATATATAAGAAGTACCAGCGGCGTATCTACCATGTTTTCATCACATTACACCCGTCCCGTTATCTAAACACTAACCAAAAACCAATCGTTTATCCAACTCGTTTAACTTGTTTAAGTCGTTTAGAAATCGTATAACTCGTTTAAATCATCCTCGTTTTAATTGTGAAAACTACTTTTGGTCGTCTCGCTAATAACATTCAAACCTTCGTGACTCGACTATCTCGCTTCTCGCATTAACAAACCACCAAAGGGTAAGTTAACAATCACAGATTCAGTCGTTACCCACATAACCCACAGATAACCATGGGTGCAGTCTGATAACGGGATTTGTCAG